>SJYC01022257.1:0-14801 GCA_006408675.1 Madoqua kirkii | reverse complement strand
TAAGGGTGGTGTCATCTGCATATCTGAGGTTATTGATATTTCTCTCAGCAATCTTGATTCCAACTTGTGTTTCTTCCAGTCCAGCATTTCTCATGATGTTCTCTGCATATAAGTTAAATAAACATGGTGACAATATACAGCCTTGACATACTCCTTTTCCTATTTGGAACCAGTCTGTTGTTCCATGTCCAGTTCTAACTGTTGCTTCCTGACCTGCATACAGATTTCTCAAGAGGCAGGTTAGGTGGTCTGGTATTCCCATCTCTTGAAGAATTTTCCACAGTTTATTGTGATCCACACAGTCAAAGGCTTTGGCTTAGTCAATAAAGCAGAAATAGATGTTTTTCTGGAACTCTCTTGCTTTTTCCTCCTCTGCCTTTTCTAAAACTAGCTTGAACATCAGGGAGTTCATGGTTCATGCTGAAGAATTGAGGCTTTTGAACTGTGGTGTTGGAGAAGACTCTTGAGAGTCCCTTGGACTGCAGGGAGGTCCAACCAGTCCATTCTGAAGGAGATCAACCCTGGGATTTCTTTGGAAGGAATGATGCTAAAGCTGAAACTCCAGTACTTTGGCTACCTCATGTGAAGAGTTGACTCATTAGAAAAGATTCTGATGCTGGGAGGGATTGCGGGCAGGAGGAGAAGGGGACGACTGAGGATGAGATAGCTGGATGGCATCACTGACTCGGTGGACGCAAGTCTGAGTGAACTCCGGGAGATGGTGATGAACAGGGAGGCCTGGCCTGCTGCAATTCATGGGGTTGCAGAGTCGGACACGACTGAGCAACTGAACTGATATGCCTATTATATATCAATAAAGCTGGAGGAAAAAAAGAAAGAAAAACACAAATAATGCTTCCCACAGGAACTATACATGAAAACCAGATCCATATGTCATTTGGGCACGTTGCTTTTATCACTGTTATTCATTTTTGCCAGAAGCTAACCACCCTCCCACCTAACGGACATCGGCTGTGCTGTCTCTGTCTGTGGGTTTTCTTCCAAAGATTCTCCCAAATGTCAGTGCTCTTGGCCCCGGGCGGTGCAAGTAGCAGGTGTGATTCATCAGTGAAATCAATCTGGGATTTCCACTGGACTCTGGAACGAGTGGCTCTGATAAGCAGAGATTACACGAGCCGGGCAGTAACCTGCCAAAGTCCTTCAGAGCAGCGTCCCGAGCTGCTCCAAGAACAGCTCCCCGGCTCCGGTGTCCGGCGACCTGGTTCCCGTGGCAGAAGGTCCGGGGATCCACCCAGCACGTTGGTATCCTCCCCCGTCAGCCCGAACCTTCCCACAGAGACCTTCCGACCTTGGGTAAGGAGGACACACGGGCTCCTCCCGCGCTTCAGACTCTTTGCCCTCACACCCGCTTGTGTTATTCAGTAATTCTCAGAACAGCCTTGAAGATGAACTCCGTGTCCCACCTCTCTCCTGTCTTCATTAGAAGGAGACTGAGGCTCAGCGAGAGAACCTGTCCAAGTCCAGCTGCTAAGTCCAAAGCCACCCTTTAAAACTGAAGCAGCTTCAGTAAAACCCGTGTCACTTTTCCTTCATATTTTAATTTTCATTATCAAAGTAATATATGTATATCGTAAAATATGCTGAAAGAAGTGAAGTTATAAAGAAAGTAAAAATTACTCAGACTCCTAGTATTAATCAGTATTTTCATTTTGCTGTGAATCTTTCCTGTTTTCTTTCTCCCCCTCTATGGCTCTGTGTGTGTGTGTGTGTGTGTTTGTAGTGATAGTAAAGAAGAATTTTGCTGCAATACAAAATTTTATTTTGCTCTTCTCATATGATATTCTATTCTGACTTTTTTCTTCTACCATTGACCATTATTAGGTAGTCTTTAAAACTGAGGGATTACATTTCTTCATACACACATATGTGTATGTGTATATGTGTGTGTGTGTGTGTGTGTGTGTGTGTGTGTGTGTGTGTGTATCTCATAGTTAATTAATCCTCTCTATCTTTGGGCATTTTGCTTACTTCTATTTTTTCAGTGATAAATAATGCTTAGGTGAACATCTGTCCAAAAAACACAATCTAACACAGCAGGTGATTCTGTTTTGTTGAATGTCTTCCACATCACGTGTATGTACCATGTTACCACATTGTAACCGCATGAGATAGGTGTTATTAGTACCATTTTACTGATGTAAAAGTAGACACTGAAAGAGACGAAGTACATCATCCAAATGGACAGAAAACTTGAGACAGAGGAGGAGTCAGACACAAGACTTGCTGAAGGTCAAATGTGTATCCCTGGCCACACTGCCTTCCATCAAGCTGTTTGTTCCTGATACAGGCTTAGAACAGGCCTGTCCCCCCAGGTTTTGAGATCAGTGACTAAACTGACCTCTGAGGAGCATCCCGCTCCCCTAGCAGAGTGCAAAGTGGTTGCTTTCTCAGCCACTTCACTGCCCGCTAAGAAGCCCAGGCTCACGCCACCCCTGGCAGCTGTCATCCCAATTCAAAACGTCCCCGGGACCGCAGGACTGGGATATGGCCTGGCTAGTCAAGGGGGTTAACCGAATGACCGGTGGCAGGGAGGACTCTTTTAAGTCTTCTCCCCAAAGAAGTCGGCCATCTGTGAAGTTGGAGCAAGTCTTAGTTGACGGCCCTTCCCCAGCAGGAAGCAAAGCAGCTCCCTCGTGTCACCAAAGGCACCAAGGAGAGAGGGGCAGAGCATCCGTTTTACCTTGCGGCCTGAGTGCCACGGACCACACTTGTCTTCCACTTGGGGAGTAAGCCCTGCAAGATGGCCCTGCCCTCGACACCTCTCTCCCGTGTGACCCCCGACCAGTCCCCATCAGACCCCGCCCTTGACCCCTTCCGGGTCTTCCCCAAAGACAGGGCCTTAAAAGATAGGGCCTTCTGAGACACTCCCGCAGGCCTCTGATCCGCACGTGGCTGGGGAGCATGGGCCTCCTGCGAGCTGACGGAGATTAGGTTTCCAGCTGTCTGACTTCCTGCCCTGGCCTCGACCAGATTCCCCCAGGCCTCTCGGGCCAGGCTTTCCCTCTGGGGGTCTGCAGGCTCTCCATCTCAGCCCCCGGAACTCCCCCACCCCGTACTGCATTTCTCACTTCAGTTTGAGTTTCCAAAGCCTGTCTTCAGCCACCTTGGCTACTGGAACATGGACTTTGTTACGTAAAATAGTATTCTCTGGGCTCCACTCCTTATGGACCTTTTCTGAAATCTTGCTTCAATTTTTTTTTTTTTCTGGTCGCTTCCCAAATGATTTCAAGCATTATGTAATTGCTGATAACTTGATCCTCCCCTTTCTCTTGCAAACGCCTTCAACTCCATTGTTAATTTCTTCACAACACTGTTAATCAGCTATCCTCCAGTATAAAATAAACATTTTTTTAAAATGAGAGCAGGCCAAGCTGCAAGAGGGTAGAAGTGGCGGTGTCGTGGGCACAGAATCAGATCTGCCGTGGTTCTCATGTGAGGAAGGGAGCAGCGGCTTCTTCTGCCGAAGCTCCCACGTCTCAGCTGCTATCACGAGATGTGCGCGTACCTCGCGGGGGGGCAGGCTCCTGTGCTCGGCGGCGGACAGCTTGAAGGTAATCTGCTCAGCCCTGACTCCCATGCCGCTCACGTTTCAGCTGTGGGCACAGCGGAGGCCCCGGGCTCACAGCCCTCTGCTCCCAGGCCACTCCCACCTGGGCAGGAAGGGCCCCCTGGGCTGGCATCCCCCCCCCACCATTATTCTTAGAAACACACTACCTATTGCTTCCTTCCTCCATCCAGGTGGTGCCCTACAAGTCAAGGGAAAGGGGAACTTGAACGGTGTCCAAAGGGAAGGGATGCTCTTACTGGGGAAGTGGAAAGTAGAACCAAGCTGAAGAAATCTGGTTTTGACTGTGCTTGTCTGTTCCCTAGACTCTCAACAGGAGACCCCAGTCAAGTGCCCGGTCTCCAAAGCTGGGAAGAAACCAACAAAGGGAAACACAACAGACAAAGCATGAAGTGCTCAGGCGCAGGGTTTTGTTCAGCTTTCCTGCTCGTAGTGAAGATTTCAGCCTCGTTTCTCTGGGCCCCCCTGTCTCTTGGTTCTGTTCCCAGGCTGGGGTCCCCTCGTGCACTTGCCTTGTTTGCTTTGCCATCTCTTGTCCCCTCTCTCTGACACTTTATGGTTGTGCATCTTTGGACCAACTGGAGGTAGGCAGGACGGATTTCTGGGTTTGCTTCTTTAGCAGGATACTACTCTCTGAAACTCCGTTTTCTTACCCAGACTGAAGAGGGTAATAAATAGCACCCACCCCACTGGGCAGCAGGGTCAGTTAAGTGGGTATGTGCTAAGCTCCGGCCCAGTGCCCGGGGTTGGTGGTGTTTCATACATCTTTCTTCGTGGTAAATGAATGAATGGATGGATGGATGAAGGCCAGGCCAGGCAGCCAGCGAAGCGTTCTGGACGTGGATGTAGGAAGCACTGTCATTTGGAGTGGGGAGGCCCAACATCGTCTCTGACACAGAGTAGCATTTTTTTCAGGCCTGTTGTTGCTGTCCGTTCGCTCAGCCGTGTCCAACTCTTTGTGACCCCATGGACTGCAGCTCGCCAGGCCTCCCTGTCCGTCACCAACTCCCCAGAGCTTACTCAAACTCATGTCCATTGGAGGCCTGAGGTCACACCTTATCCTGCCTCTTTTATTGAGAGTTTATTTATGAATCTTGAGATGCCTTAGTCCCTCAACTATTCAGTGGGGACAAACATGGCACCGGCTGTGTGCAATGGGCCCAAGGGTGGAGAGTGTTTGTGCATTGCGGGCACATAGCACGCGCTCAGTTAATATCAGCTGCTAGAATCAATATGGGCCTCCCAGGCAGCGCTAGCAGGAAAGGATCCACCTGCCAGTGCAGGAGATGCAGGAGACCCAGGTTCAATCCCTGGGTTGGGAAGTTCCCCTGAAGTAGGAAACGGCACCACGCTGCAGTACTCTTGCCTGGAAAACTCCATGGGCAGAGGACCCCAAGGGCTATAGTCCATGGGGCTCAGAGAGTTGGACAGAGGACTGAGTGACTAAGCACAAGATCAGTATGGCTAGGCTTTTCTCTACATGTGTTATTTTTCACTAGCATCCCAATGCCTCCCTGGAGGTGGGCACACACTACCCAGGTACAGGGAGGGGTGCAGAGAGAAGGCTGGTTGACATTCAGACTCCTCTGCACCTCCTTGCTGTGCAGCCTTCAGGGCCTGACTTGCCCTCTCTGATCTCTTTCCTGGTGGCTCTTCTGTAAACTGGGAGGCATAGTCCCGGTCTGCAGAGTCCTCGGGGAGATAGCGTGAGGACCGTCACAGGCAGCCCCGATGCCGAGCTTGCGTTCGGCAGATGCGCTTCGCAAGGCCAGATCCTTACATAACTTCCCACAGCCTCCCCCAGAGCGGTCACCTCCCTGGCAGGGCCACCGGGTGCTGCCTCTTACCCACCTGCCCCAGTTAATGTCTCAGGCGTCCTGAGTTTCTAATTGTGGCGAAGCCGGAGAGCCATCTAATCCGCCTGAGTATTAGCTGCTCTGCTTCCAAGGAGGGGCCTCTGGACCCCAGGCTGGCCCTGGCAGAGTGCGTCATAACAGCCCAATTGATTCCTCCTGCCCGGTGCAGCCACCCCGTGAGCTGGGAGGCAGCGGTGAACTCGTGTAATTAGAAATGCCTGAGGGAACCCCCCATCAGATCTTACATAACTTCCCACAGCCTCCCCCAGAGCGGTCACCTCCCTGGCAGGGCCACCGGGTGCTGCCTCTTACCCACCTGCCCCAGTTAATGTCTCAGGCGTCCTGAGTTTCTAATTGTGGCGAAGCCGGAGAGCCATCTAATCCGCCTGAGTATTAGCTGCTCTGCTTCCAAGGAGGGGCCTCTGGACCCCAGGCTGGCCCTGGCAGAGTGCGTCATAACAGCCCAATTGATTCCTCCTGCCCGGTGCAGCCACCCCGTGAGCTGGGAGGCAGCGGTGAACTCGTGTAATTAGAAATGCCTGAGGGAACCCCCCACAAAGGGCCGGGATGCTTGGCGTGTGGGAACCGCTCGGCCCCCACCCCTGACGCCACAGGCCTCCTCTGTTCACTGCAGCCTGCTCAGACCCAGTGGCGTCTCTACGAGACCAAGCCTCCAAAGGATGGCATTCAGGCCCCAGAAACATGCCCAGCAGAAGCCCTGGCTTCCCAGTACCCCGGACCCCCTCCTGTCTCTGTACACGGGCCTCCCCAGAGCACCCAGGCCAGCAGCACCCCAGGGCAGGAACCCCTGCCTGCTGCAAATCCTCATCCAGGGGAACCAGGAAGGGAGGCCCCCCACCCTCCCTGCTCCCAGGCCCCCTGCCCAGCCACAGCAGAAGTTTCTATTATAGGAGGGGAAGGGAAGTCCTGGGATTGAGCAATGCCCAAGCCGGGCTTGGATTTCTCTGGTCGGATGCTGTGGGTGAGTGGAGGGGCTGACGTGGGGTGGGGTCTGGGCTCTGGCTCTTGGGGAGAGAGATGTGGGTTTAGGTGGCTGTGGCGGTGGGGGTGCAGGGCACACCTGGGCACACCCTCCATCATGTTCATCCGCCTTTCTGTAAAGTGTGATCCAAAGGCATAACGTGCCTGTGTGCCCAGTCGCTTCAGTCGTATCTGATTCTTTTCGACTCTATGGGGGTAGCCCACCAGGCTCCTCTGTCCATGGGGATTCTCCAGGCAAGAATACTGGAGCGGGCTGCCATGCCCTCTTCCCAACCCAGGGATCGAACCCGCATCTCCTGCAGCTCCAGCGTTGCAGGCGAATTCTTTACCACTGAGTCACCTGAGTCACCGGGGAAGGCCATATCATCCCCCTTTAAATGGAGTCAGAGACTTTTCTGAAGCATTTTGAATAGCGCTCGTGGCTGAGTCCAGCACCCTCGGGTCCTCCCGTGCCTGCGATGTCCATCCTAACATTCTGCTTTGGCAGGAGCGGTCCCCACTCTCAAATGGTGTGTGAGTTATGCCCTCTGCTAGCAGGGGGCAGAGGCAGGGTTCTGGTGCGTGCCAAGAGGACACCCAGGTCCCCCAGGTTTTCCCTTGTAGCATGTTCTGGTCCTTCCTAACTGTATGTAAAACACGCACATGTCCGCAGGGGTGAGTGTGCACACACACACGCATACATGAACACATGCACACAACCACCCACACACAGAGGGTGTTCTCCCACTCTTAGTCTTCATCACGCATATTCTGGGTGGCCAGGACGGACACTGAGGTTATTCACAGTGCAGGGTCCTGAATGACCGTCTCGCGTCTGTTTAAACAAGTTCTGGAAACAGCCCAGCACGTCCCTCTGAAGTGCAGTTTCTGAACAAATAGCAAGATCTCCCCCTTTCAGATGAATAGCAGCCCTTGCGGAGAATCGCCTTGGGTGGTCAGGCGATCCCCGTGGAGCAGCGCTGCTTTTAGCTCTTTTAGCTCGCACCCGTCACCTTTGTAGCTCCGTCAGTGTGCGGGTGTGCTGGGACTCCCACCAGACACCCGGCCCTGTGTGCCACGGCAGGGTCCTGGGGACACTAAGGTGACAACCCGGCTCATGCTTCCCAGAGGCTCAGTGTCCTCCTGTGAGCAGGTGGCCGGTTAGACTGGCACAGAGACGGTGCGGTGTACGGCGGGAACACGGCTGGTAGACCCTCAACTGGCACCTCCTCTGGGCACAAGCGCAGCTTCGGGAAACCCAGAAACGCGAGTTATAATCCAGTCTAGTGAGTCAGGTGGGAAGCAACCCTTTGCTGGGAAGCCTGTTATAAAATAGTGAAAGTAAAGCAGCGGCAGAACATTTTGTGTGTGATTAGCACAGCAGGGGCCAGCGGGTCTCCGTGGTTTAGGAAGTGTCAACACACGTGCCTGACACACAGTAGGAGCTTTGGAAATGTTTCTACAGACCGATGTGAGAAATATATGAATCTCACTATATCATAGGCCTTGCTCTTTTACAAGACAAATCGCAGCTCTGCTCACCTCGATTCTCCAGCCGGATACCCGACACCAGGGGGCCTTGGCTTTGCTTCCTTTTCCCTTCCTGCATCATCAGTTCCCACAGGGAGGCCCCCTTCCTCGGGACTCTGAGGCCCACTCTCCTCACTAGCTGGGAAGGACAGGCTCCCGTCAGAGTGCCTGCAGAGCACACCTTTACTCACCGTCAGATGTTTGAGTCCCAAAGTGCCGCACTCGGTCACACTGGAGAGTAACCCGGAAGTGCAAAGGACAGACAGACAGCAGCTGGGGCCAGTAATGCTGGGGAGACGGGCTTCCGGTGAAAGGGCAAACGCCGGTCTACCCCTGACCGGAGGGCTTGAAGGATGAAGGGTGAATGTGGGGAGGAAAGAGAGCTGAGCCTCGAGGCTGACTGGGCGGAGAGCCTGCCGCTGGCCGCTGTGCCCCCCCGAGGGTGCTGCTCCCCCCAGCGCGACCTCCGATTCCCTGTCAGAAGATGGGGATGCGGTGTGGCACCTGCGTCACCGCGGGGATGAGCGCGGGGAGGTGTGTTCAGCAGCCTCGCAGGAGCTCAGGGACGAGGCACCTTCAACACACTTCTCTGCTGATCGCATCCATCTGCTCACAGAAGGGGCTCGTCTTCCTAAGTAGACGGCATTGCCCTTGAGTTGGGGGAACATTGAGGCTTTCAGTCAGCATTTTAATTTAGAGGAAGATGCTAAAGAAAAGAGTGTGTGTGTATGTGAGCACTTGCATCTGCTATGTGCACACATGTGAGAGTGGAGGCGTGGAAAGACAGGCCTGGCATGCTTAGGTGCACCATCTGAGAAGGTGGAGCCTGCCTTCATCAGCTCTGCCCCACACCCCGCCAGGGCCCAGCTCTGGTCACCCCCATCAGATAAGCAGCCGGATCCGGGCCCAGAGGGATCGGATGCCATCGGCTGTTACAGACCATTAGCGAGTCACTGCCCCGCGGGAATCCATCCCGTTGCCCTACGGAAGCATCCCGTGCCTGCATCCAGATTTCTCTTTAGATCTTCATCCACAAGAGCTGGGCTCAGGAGAGGAGGGAAGATAAGCCGGGGATTGCACCTGCTGCTGGTGGGAAGGAGAGGAAGACCCTTCCCTTTGTGGGTGTTTTACTTCTGTCTTTATAATCTCTTAAAATGTAACATTTATATTTTATGACATAATCTTTAATAGGAAGTAAAATACTTATGAATTATTGTTATCTATTAAAGCTATCATTTATTAAAATTATAGCTTACCTATTTAAATTTTATATTAAATATATACTGTGTATTGAAAGTGCATAAAATCCTTTTATAAGTATAATATATAACAGAACAAAATAGAACATATTATATACTAGAAAACAGATAAATTTAACACTTGGCTCTGGTAAGCCAGTACACACCAGAGCAGTAGTAAGCAGGATGAGGTTTCCTTGTCCCTTGTCCTTAAACAGCCAGTTGTTGAATTTTCAAGTATTTTGAAAGCCAGTTCACTTCACATTGGTAACTTGAAATCATCCATGATGGGAACATTTACACCACAGAACTAAGCAAACATTGCAAATTAGGGTTTCTCTCTAACAAGCCGGTGAGCTTACTGTTAAACATTTGTGAGCATACCACAGTGTATGTGTATGCGGTGAGTGTGTAAGCTTTGCTGAGCTTTGTGTTAGTCACCACACCGCTGTTGTTTTACTGTTTTATTTAACTTCTACTGCAGTCTTCTGATCTGACATTTCCTAGGTAGGTGGCCTTGGGCAAGTCATTCCATCTTGCTGGAGTGGGCGGTTGCCCGGGTTGTTGACTGCACAACTCTAGCAGCCCTCTTCACATCAGAGCCTCTCCACATTTGGGCCTTAGTTGTTTCACCTCTACAACGGGGAGAACTGTCACTACTGCACAGCCTCACTCTGAGGACACTAATATTACTATATCAGCACACACATGCTCATCACCTACAGGGGACCTGGGAGGACAGGAAGAGTAGGATTATGGGGCTCTGGGACAGCTCTAGCCCATTACTAGATGGGCATCTCCACTGTGTGTATGTGTATCATTTGTTAAGAAGGAGAGGAAAAAATCAGGACTTTTTTTTAATGTAAAATTTCCTGAGTTTTCACACATGACAGGTCTAAGTTTGAGCAGTCCCCTTGGACTGTACATAGTAGGACCTTTCCTTTGATAGTTTGAAGCTTTGTCCCTCTCCTCCTGAAGTTTTTTAAGGGCCTTCGGTTTCTCCCATTCCCATCGTTGTAGAATGACTTGCAGGAAAAGTCTGGCTTCTCCTCTGAGACTGGCATATATTAATAAGTGGTCCCCAGGAAGCTCAGAGCTATGTTCTAAACAATGGGAACAGCCCACAGACATGGTTCTGAGCTTCCCGGTGGCCAGAGCAGAAAGCAAATACAGTTTTACAGTTTTCTTTGCCCAGGAAGATAAAACTGTGCCAACCCCATCCTTCGACTGACTCTGTAAGCTTGGTGATATTTTTCTAGTCACGCTGTTATGTGTTGACCGGTTGCACTCTCTTACTTGATGTACTTCCCTTGAGCCACTTCAAACTCTTCGTAGAAAAAGGAAGTAGAAATAACTTCAGACACCCTCTGGAAAATGAGGGTTTAAGATTTTCAGCTCTGACAGTCCTTGAGTCACTGCAGAAGGGCCCCACACATAGGGATGCAAAGCCTCGCTGACGCCCAGCTTTGACCCCCAAGAAGGGCTATGGGCTAAATTTAGGGATGGGCTAGAGGAGCCCTCTTAGCTGATGAATTAGTCTGCCAAGGCTGTCATCACATAGCACCTCCGGCTGGCTGGTGCAGAGACAGAGTGCATCGCCTTTCTGTCCTGGAGGCCAGAGTGCAGGGTCCAGGTGTGGCAGGCTCGTTAAGAGGCAGGTGGGTCTGGTCCCCGCCTCTCGCCCAGGTTGGCCACTGTCTTTGATGTCCTTTGCCTTGTACAAACAGCCCCCAATCTCTGCCTTTACATTCACATGGAGTTCTCTCTGTGTGTCTAAGTCCAAATGTCCCTTATGTTTAAGGACACAGTCATATTGGGTTAGGGACCTCGTCTCCTCCAGGATGACCTCATTGTAACTAATTATATCTGTGACAGCCTTGTTCCCAAGTAAGGTACTAGGGGCCACAGTTTCAGTATACGGGTTCTAGGGGTGAGGGGACACAGTTGACCCTATAACACCTGGATAAGGAAACAAAGCCCTGGCTGCTGCTGCTGCTGCTGCTAAGTCGCTTCAATCGTGTTCAACTCTGTGCGACCCCAGAGATAGTAGCCCACCAGGCTCCCCCGTCCCTGGGATTCTCCAGGCAAGAACACTGGAGTGGGTTGCCATTTCCTTCTCCAATGCATGAAAGTGAAAGGTGAAAGTGAAGTCACTCAGTCGTGTCCGACTGTTAGCGACCCCATGGACTGCAGCCTATCAGGCTCCTCCGTCCATGGGATTTGCCAGGCAAGAGTACAGGAGTGGACACTGTTGATCCCATAACGCCTGGATAAGGAAACAAAGCCCTGGCTAGCATCAGCCAAACCACTCGATTTTCTCCGAGGAGCCCCTCCCCCCAAATCCCTGAGAAATCACATAAAATCATGTTTCTTCATGGAGATGAGCCCTAGTCTTTCATCTGCCACTGCTCGCGATGCAAATAAAATCACGGCCGAAGCCTAGAAAGGTAGTGTCCCCAAGTCAGACAGTGCAAGTCAGAGTCCGTTAGGGAAGAGAGACACGTGTATTCATATTTTGCTGAAGGTCTCTGATTATGATGTGTAAGCCCTGTCACTGGGATCACTCTGTGTCAGTGTATAAACAGAGATCCAGAGAGATGAAATGATTTGTCCAGAGTTCCCTATGAGCAGAGAACCTGGGAGGAGTTCAGGGTTTCATGAGACATATAACGTGCGAATGCATCCTCTTAAGGCCTATTTTGTGCTCCCTACGCGGGAGGAGAAGCTGCGTGTGGTGCAGAGACATGAAGCCACTGGTCTAGGGTTGCTGACGCGGCCCGGGTGGAATCCAGATCCAGATCCCTTGCTGCATCGTGGCTGCCCTCAGCCTGGGTCTCAGAGTTCAGGGCTCAGGACTCACCCCTGTGTGGTCTTCTTGATCAAACACAGGGGCTGCTGCATATGGCTAAGCAGGCCGTGCCCACACAGACGGGCTCAGCTGAGGGGCAGATCGAGGATGAAAATTCACCTTGCACACTCGTTATGGAGCCGTGGGCCCTGGCAGGTGATTGGCAGTGGGCGAGAGGGGGCACACCCCATTCTAATCAAAGAAAGGTATAGTGTGTTTGTTCCTGCAGCCTTGCAGGTCACCAAGATATAAACCGACAGTAACTGGTTAACCCACGTGGACTTCAGTCACTTTGTCCGGGGGTAGAAAAAGGAAGGGCATCTACTTCCCGTCCCAGTGTCCATGGCAAGAGCTTTTCCCCGGCCTAACCCAAACTCACATATACTCTGAAAACCCGAAGTGCTGTTACCTTCTTCAGATATTTGGCAGTGATGCAAAAGGCCGGGTTGCGGACAGTATAGCCTCCTGCAAGCCCTCTGGGTCTGGCAGAGAGACGGGTGTCAGGGGAAATAGAAGTCAAGACGTCTCATGTCTTCAAAAGCCCTCGCTGAAGGAATGGGTGACCTTATGGTTTGATGGAAAATGTGGGAGGGAGGTCAGAGTGCCAAGGTCAAGGCTAGTGGTCAAAAGAAAGCTCAATGCTTCGGGGTGTGTCAGCGGCCCGGGCCATGCTCCTTTAGCCTGGTAAAGCGGAAGCAGGATGGTGCTCATTTATTGACCCAGAACCACAGATCAAAGCCAGCTTGGGGGTGGGGTGGGTGCTGGGTGATGTTCTTGCCGAGAGCACCCTCACCCCTGCAGGGCCCACTTTGAAAGTCACTTTCTCTGTGTCAGCTCATCCCAGCTGTCTCCCAAGCTGGGCCTTGGGCCGAGTGGAGCGTGGGAGCTGCAACCCCACCTCTGTGACCACCATCAGCCCTGAGCCTCCTCCCGTCCCGGTCAGCAGACACTCCTTAAAAATGTGCTTTGCATGGGGCAGAGGCACCATCTGGAAGTAGAGATGCCGCAGGTGAGAACGAGACAGGCCAGGAGCCAGGGGGCCCCAGGGCCGGGGGCAGGAGCTGATCTGCTGAGGGAAGGTCTGATCAGGGAGCTGTGTGACCCGGAGAACATGTCCAGTGTGGTCTGTAAGGCAGGGCAGGCGTTGACGCCAGCGGCTGGACATCTCATAGAGACTCGGAGCCCCCAGCTCAGCCCAGAGGAAGAAACAGACAGGGGTCCTGCCCCCATCAAATCGGCTTTAAAAAAAGGAGCAGGCTCTCTGGGCTGAAGATAGCTCCAGCTGATGTCTTAGTAAATTATTCAGATGTTAATTGCATTGTAAACAAAGCCACTACCTTTCTTTCCTTTCCAAGGATCCTCATAAAACTTGTGCTGGGAGCTGGGAGAAAGGAAGCAGGGTGGAGGATCCAGGTCCGGCTCCTGGAATGAACAGCCTGTGGTGGAGGCCTGGCCTGGAACTCGAGCTGGTTAGGCTGACTTTGGTCCCCAGCCCAGAACTCCAGAATAGAAGGTGATGGGGTCGATCGATGCCTGTGTCCCTTCCCTACTCCTCTCTTCCCCTCCCACCACTCACCCCTCCCCAGCCCAGCAAGTCGCTTAGATCCCTCCAGGAGGAGGGACGCCTTATGCTGACACCCCTCCTGGGGGGCTGAGCTAGAGGGATAAAGCATTTGACTGTTGCCCAGACCACAGTACCAGGCGAGTGCAGGAGCTCACAGTCCCGCTCAGCTGTCTGGGCATCATTTCAGCACCAGGATACAGAGGGGACTGAGCGATCCCGGTTAACTGGTCCACGGAGGTGGGAGCTTGCAAACTGCAGCAAGGAGCCCAGGGCACTCGGGGACAGAGCGCTCAGCCTGGCCGCCCACAGTGGGCTCTGAATTTACCGTGCGCATCCCATCCACTTAAACTGTGGAAAGCCAACCTGCTTCCCTGCCTCCCGCCGCTTCCTTTGGAAACAACTGCAGTCCTAATTAAAAGCAAATTGCCTAACCGGGCGGCATCAGGCGAGGGTGGCACTCCTCAGAGGGGAGGCCTCCTGCCAAGGGACAGGAAGGGCTGGGCAGAGGAGGCAGAGAGAGGAAGAGGAGGCAGACACCGCAGAGGAGACTGTCCCCTCCAGCGGTCCTCATCCAGCCTGTCCTTTCTCAGCCAGCAGCTTTCACACCGAGCAAGCAGATCTGTGTTGATTCACTACAGAACAATCTGAATCTGCCACAGATGGGCCCGTGTAGCAAGGCACTCAGGGTGTTTCATTCCGGGAGAGGATGTCCCCGGGTAAGGCCCCAGGGTAACCCGCTCTCCCCTCAAGGAGGTGCCGAAGACTGGCATCTCAGGGTCACCACTTCAGCCTTAATTAGCTCCGAGAGGCATTTAAAGGCAAGGCTTTGTTTACAGTTCATCGCAGCCTTGTTCTTAGCAAAATGAACCCTTTGCGTAGTGACTTACGCATGCATTCCGCGGAGTCTCCATCGCACTATGCATCAGGGAGATGGTCTGATGGCAGCTGTCTCACCATGGCCTCTAACGACCCCAGGGCTGGTCTCCTCCCCACCAGGACCTCCCGGGAGGAGTCGGCTCTGCCTCTGTCTCCTTCTCTCCTTTTCTTTAGCTCTGTCCATCATTCTACCAGGCTAACTATTAAAGGGAAGATCTCCCTTGGAGGACCCCCAAGTAGCCCTGGGACACTGATCCATGCAGCACCTGTCCTGGAACCGCCGAGTATCGAGCTGGCAGTCAGCTGGGGACAGCCGCCTCCA
>SJYC01022256.1:0-61788 GCA_006408675.1 Madoqua kirkii | reverse complement strand
TGGGCAAGGAGCATTCCAAGCGTGTGACCTAAGAATGAGATGGCCTGCCCAGAGGGTGGTGTCCAGCCGCCACGCGTGCCAGCTGTCCAGACTCGGTCCCAAACCACGGAACAGACCTTACCAGCTCCAAGTAAATATGCAAATGCATGAATGAATAAGCAGGAACCAGAATCATTTGCTCAAAGAACCAGGTAGACGTGGCCGATTAATGGTGCTGTCCCAGCCTAGCCGAAGCAGCGGCAGATGTTCGGGGCCAGCCCGGGACATGGCAAGTGAACACCTGAAGTGTGCCCGGTCACAGCTGAATGAGATGACCTGGGGGTAGAGCTCAGTAATCTGAACAGGTCTCTTTCCAAACACAGGTTTTGATTTGCTTCTAGAATCACTGATGGTAGGATTCATTCAGGTTGCCTGCTCCTCATATTCCTTTCTTCTGTCCTGAAACCACAGCGATCTTTGATACAAGCATAGCAGCCTATAGTTTCCTGGGCTTCTCCTGTGGCTCAGCTGGTAAAGAATCTGCCTGCAGTGCGGGAGACCTGGGTTCGATCCCTGGGTTGGGAAGATCCCCTGGGGAAGGGAAAGGCTACCCGCTCCAGTATTCTGGCCTGGAGAATTCCATGGACTGTGTAGTCCGTGGGGGTCACAAAGAGTCGGACACGACTGAGCCACTTTCCCTTCACACTTCACTACAGCTTCCTGGGGGTTTCCCTCCCACTATCCTGTGTGGTCCTCACAACAACTTGGAAAGAGTGGAGAAACCAATCTGGACTTGCACTACCAGTGGCAGAAATATGACTCATTGGGCTCGGGCAGAAGACACATTGATTTAGTGGCTCGTGCAGATCAGCAATCCCAGTGTAGGGTTGTCTTCAGGTAGAGTTTGATCCAGGAGCACAAGTGAAGTCGTCAGGGTTGTTTTTCTGCATCTCTTAGCAATGACTGTTTTTTGGTGTTGGTTTCATTTTAGGACTTCATTCTTGGTTCTGGCAGCTCCAGATTCATATTGTCCTTCCTGCTAGCAGACTCCAGCAAGAAAAAGCTTTTTTTTTTTTTTTTTTTGGTCTGAACCCATCCAGATCTATGGGTTTGTTTTGTCTACATTAATGTAGTCACATGTCCTTCTGTGAGCCCATCTCTGTGGCCGTGAGGATGGCATGACAGCTGATTGCTAGGCTGGCTTTGGGAGCACATTTGAATCATTCATGCTGGCTAGGGAGATATGGTGTTCTGATTGCTCCAGACTAGGTCCCATGCCTTAGTCCAAAGCTCAGTGACATAAGGGCTAAGTGTGGGTCCTGGGGAACAATTTTAGTAAGATTCCAAAAGTAGAAGGTGATGGAGGCAAGACCATGTCAAACAAAAAAATATCTGTATGTGATTTTAAAAGTTTTAATAGCCATGTTGTAAGGTTAAAAAAAAAAAGACTTTGTTAAATAATGTATTTGAACTTAGCATACCCCCAAATATTATCATTTCACCATGTAATCAATATAAAAATTATGAACCAGGCATTTTACCTGTTTTTTTTTTTAATTCTCATCTTTGAGATCTGGTGTGTATTTTTTTTCAAAAATGCTTGATCTGTAGTTAGATTTCATAATATTTAGTATCAGTTGAAAATGTAGATTCACCTACCCAAGTTGCTCAAACATACTTAAAAGGGCTGCCGATCATTGAATTAGGAATTCATATTTAAATTTTAATTAGTTTTAAAATTAAATGGAATAGAAAATCCAGTTCCTCCATGACACTCACTACATCTTAAGTGGTCAATAACCAACATGTGACTGGTGACTACTGTATTGGACAGCCCAGGGCTTGAAGGTAGGAAGTACCTAGAAATATCTAGAAGTATCCAGAAGTACGTAGAAGGACAAGGAGACCTGAGCACAGTCCTCAGTTACACGGGCAGAGCTCAAGGATTTTAACTCTGCTTCTGGGATTAACTGGCCGTGTGATGCTAAGTGACTTAACCTGTCCTCACCTTCATCTTTTTCTCTGCTAAATGGGAAGAATGATAATCCACTCTGCAACTTCTTTCTAAAGATAGTCCCTCTCCTGGGATTTATTGAATGCTCAAGAATGAGAACTATTACGAACGGAACTTCCGGCTCAGCGCAGCTTCTCTCCCACTGCTCCTCTTTACCTTTCTCTCCAATGGCTGAACACCGTCTCCAGTTCAGAGGTAAAACACAAGGATGAATTAACTCAGAAAAATAAGATTGCAAAGTACGGGATGAGTGTAAGTAATCACCCAGTCTTTCGGCTTCTCTTCTGGCTGAAGAACAGCAAAAGCTTTTCAACAAATCACCTGATTTATATTCAGGCAGAAGCCATCCCAGATGCTGCTTCTCCTGAGCAGTGGGGACAGGGGCTCATTTTTTTTTTTTGTCCACACCTGCCGTGTACCAAGCACTGTGCTAGCTACATGGCGTTCTCAATTGCTTCCATTCCTTTCAGTCTTATGAGCGGTAGGTATTATCTTTCCGTTTTAGACAGAGAGGAAACTTGGGTTCTAAGATGTTGCAGAACATTGTGCAGCTAAGGTGCAGCAGAATGACTCAGATTTCACTGCAGTAAATTACGGAGGAGTGTTAAGATTCTGAGCTGATGCTCCATATATAAACTAACTTTAAAAAAACATCAGTGATAGCCAGTAACTAATAAGGTGTTGGTTGTTCACTGATTGCCAGAACCCTCAGGTTTTAAATTCAGGTGAAAAAAGAATGAAGAGCTCTGTTTTATGTTTCCCAAGGCCAAGAGGAATCTTCTGCCCCCAGGATCAAGTTCCCTAAAGAGTGGCTTGGCCTTTCCTTGTGCTCTTGCCTTCCGTGAGTCTCCTCCTCCAAACTGCACAGTGAGATCTTTTTTTACCCAGGGAGGCCACGCTCCAGATAGTTTGAAGCCCACAGGAATTTCATTTTAAAAATTAAAAAAAAAAGACATCATGGACTTATATGCAAAGAAGTAGCCACAAGATTATTCATTACATCATCTACAATGGTAAACTAAAAACCAGATGGGAATGTCTGCTGAGACTAGATCATAGGAGTACGTATGAATGCATTTGTAAGGTGGACTGTCGCAGGCAGACATCATGTTATTACACTTTACAGATACTGCGTAGATTACAAATGGAAGGTCTGCAGCCCCTGCGTTGAGCAAGTCTGTTGACGCCATTTTTCCAACAGCGTTCACTCACTTCATGTCTCTATGTCACATTTTGGTAATTCCTGCAATATTTCAATTTTTTTCATTATATTTGCTATGGCGATCTATGGTCAGTGACCTTTGAAGTCACTGTTGCAGAAAGATTACAACTTGCTGAGGGCTCATGATAGTTAGCATTTTTTTAGCAATAAAGGATTTTTTAATTCAGGTATGTACATTGCATTTTTTAAAAGACATAATCCTACTTACTGGGCTTCCCAGGTGGTGCAGTGGTAAAGAAGCTGCCCACTGCTGCAGGAGATGCAAGAGATGCGAGTTCAATCCCTGCGTTGGGAAGATCCCTTGGAGGACGAAATGGCAACCCACTCCAGTATTCTTGCCTGGAGAATCCCATGAACAGAGGAGCCTGGCAGGCTACAGTCTATGAGTTCAAAGAGAGTTGGACATAGCTGAGCACGCAGAGAAAGCAGACTACAAAACAGTGTAAGTATAAGTTTCGTGTGAACTGGGAAATCAGAACTCTTCCTGTGACTCTCTATTGTGATTCTTGCTTCATGGCAACGGTCTGGAACTGAACCCACCAAAATCTCGGACGCATGTGTGTGTAACATCATTTGGCCAACATGGCTAAAGGTTCATTAATATAATGAGCAGTGTGTCATCTTTGGGTAAAAAGTAGTTTACAATAAAATTGTGCAGAGTGAGTTTCAATTCTAACAAGACAAAAATCACTCTGGTATGAACAAAAAAGAACATAAGAGTATATTATAAAGTATTAAGAATTGTTGGCTCTGGGTAATGGTGTATTACACTTAATTTTTGTTTTCTCCTTTGTATGTTCTCATTTGATGAAAGTATATGGATATTAGGATATGGATAAAGTGTTAGTTGCTCAGTCATGTCCAACTCTTTGTGACCTCATGGATTGCAGCCATCCAGGCTCCTCTGTCCACAGAATTCTCCAGGCAAGAGAACTGGAGTGGGTTGCCATTCCCTTCTCCAGGGAATCTTCCCAACCGAGGGTTTGAACTCTGGTCCCTTGCATTATGGGCAGATTCTTTACCGTCTGAGCCACCAGGGAAGCCCCTAGGATATGGATAGGAAGAAATCATATTTTATTTTTAAAGGCATCATTCAACAAATTGGTTATATGAATATTCTGATTTTTAAGAGGCATGTGTATCAGTATCTAATTGCTAGGAACCATGGAGTGTTTATTACATGGCAGATGGTCTCAGTTCCTGCAGTCTCCCCTCATTCTCGGGACTAGCTGCAGCCAGAGCCATCTTCTCCATTAGACACAGTGGACAGAGCGCCTAGGACTCCAAACACTTGTAGGATTCCACAAAAATGGCTTACGTTCTTTAAATGCAGAAGCAACAAATGAACTAAGTTGGTAAAGAATCTACCTGCAATGCAGGAGACCATGGTTTGATTCCTGGGTCAGGAAGATCCCCTGGAGAAGGGATAGGCTATCCACTCCAGTATTCTTGGGCTTCCCTGGTGGCTCAGACAGCAAAGAATCCGCCAGCAATGCGAGAGACCTGAGCTTGATCCCTGGGTTGGGAAGATCCCCTGGAGGAGGGAAAGGCTACCCACTCCAGTATTCTGGCCTGGAGAGTTCCATGGACTGTGTAGTCCATGGGGTTGCAGAGTTGAACATGACTGAGCAATTTTTCACTCACGCACTCCTACCAATGCAGTCACAAAATACTTTTTTTAATATTCTAATATCAAGGGCAGAAAGTGAAGAACTAAAGAGCCTCTCGATGAAAGTGAAAGAGGAGAGTGGCTTCAAGCTCAACATACAGAAAACTAAGATTATGGCATCCGATCCCATCACTTCATGGCAAATAGATGCAGAAACCGTGGCTGACTTTATTATTTTTATAGACTCCAAAATCACTGCAGATGGTGATTGCAGCAAAGAAATTAAAAGGCACTTACTCCTTGGAAGGAAAGTCATGACCAACCTAGACAGCATATTAAGAGACAGAGACATTACTTTGCCAGCAAAGGTCCGCCTAGTCAAGGCTATGGTTTTTCCAGTGGTCATGTATGGATGTGAGAGTTGGACTGTGAAGAAAGCTAAGTGTCGAAGAATTGATGCTTTTGAACTGTGGTGTTGGAGAAGACTCTTGAGAGTCCCTTGAACTGCAAGGAGATCCAACCTGACCATCCTAAAGGAGATCAGTCCTAGGTGTTCATTGGAAGGACTGATGTTGAAGCTGAAACCCCAATACTTTGGCCACCTGATGCGAAGAGCTGACTCATTGGAGAAGACCCTGATGCTGGGAAAGATTAAGGGCAGGAGGAGAAGGGGATGACAGAGGATGAGATGGTTGGATGGTTGATGGACATGAGTTTGATCAAGCTTTAGGAGTTGGTGATGGACAGGGAGGCCTGGCATGCTGCAGTCCATGGGGTCGCAAAGAGTCGGACACAACTGAGCGACTGAACTGAACTGAATATCAAGGGAGGAGGGGACTCAGGAAGGTCAAAGTGCCTGGGGCCCACAGAAACCATATTGAGACCCACCCACCCTGGGTGGGTCTGTTCCCATTCTGTGGTGAAAGAAACCCACTTAGGTTTCTCACTTCAGCTGACTTGTGGTAGAATTCTAACCGTGGTCTGTCGCTTGTCCGCCAGGCTGCCTTCTTTCCAAGCATCATTTCTCACTGTCTCAGTGGAGCTTTATCATCATCTGATTTTCCTTAAGAGAAACAGAGCATCTGCAAAATATTTCCCCTCTCCTTTCGTAGCTGACCTTGCAACTAAGTAGTTCTGCCTGAATCCTGACCACGGAGTTTGTGTAAATTATAAATAGTTAACGGCAAGCATCGATGTCTTGTCTACACCTCTTAGCAGAAAAAGTAATAGTCTTCATGGGGAAAAGTCTATGAAATAAGTCTCGATTTGTGTCGTAGCCAGCTAATGAAACTTCATCACGTTCGCAGCTGCAAGATGGAATCCAGTTGGCTTTCTTTCTGTCCTAATACCAGGCTCAAGAACTTTAGGACATGACTGTTTTTAAAACCATCAATCTAAAACTTTTAATTTGTGACTGAGCAGGGATCACAAATAAAAAGACAAAGGCTAGGAACGTAGACTGGGAAATAAGAACCCACTACGACTTAATTGCTGGTTCCTAGGAGTTGCCCTGCTTTGATTCCTGGAACGTGCCATAGTTCAGGAGGCAGTGTACTTTGTCTGTGAGGACTACACAGTAAATACATTAGGTTCTGTGGGACAGAGTCTCTGTTGCAGCTGCTCGGCTCCACTCTCCATTGTGGTGGGAAAGCAGCCACAGACGTTATGCAAACAAATGAGTGAGGCTGTGTTCCAATAAAACTTTATTTGAAAAACAGGTGGTAGGCTGGATACAACCCATGGATTGGAATTAGCCAACCTCTGCTGGTTGTTCCCTCTGCCACTCATGGTGGAGGCAGTGTACTTTTTCTGTGAGGACTACACAGTAAATACATTAGGTTCTGTGGGACAGAGTCTCTGTTGCAGCTGCTCGGCTCCACTCTCCATTGTGGTGGGAAAGCAGCCACAGACGTTATGCAAACAAATGAGTGAGGCTGTGTTCCAATAAAACTTTATTTGAAAAACAGGTGGTAGGCTGGATACAACCCATGGATTGGAATTAGCCAACCTCTGCTGGTTGTTCCCTCTGCCACTCATGGTCTAGTTAATCCTGGAGATTTAACACATGTGCCATTTTGTCCCATGCTCCCAAACTCCTCACCACAGCCCCCAAAGCCTTCCTCTAAGAAACCACGTCTCCCACCCCTGGGACACGTGGACCTCTGTGCTGCCCAGATGGACCGAGGTCACTCCCACGTCGTGCTGTTCCCAGCCCCTACAATAAGCTTTCCCGTTTTAGGAAGCAAAACTACAAGATGTTCACCCTGGAATTTCAGATAAACCGTGGCTAATGCTTTTAGTGTAACGCATCCTATACAATGTTGGAGAGATACTAAAAATTGTTGTCTATCTGAAGTTCAAATTTCACGGGACATCCTGTCTTCCCTTTGTCAGCCCTACCCTTTAATACCCTTCTTGTTCTTTATCTGACGGCTGCTTCTTGTTTTTCGGCGTTAAGTGTCAGCTTCTCACGTGTCCCTTGCTGCCTACTCTATTTAGTGAGTTTCCCCTTCCAGACAATCTGTCACTCTGGCTGTGGCATTTTCTCCACATCTGCACTTGTCTTATTTGTTTAGCTGGCCAAGTATCAGTCTGTGAGAGCAGAGACCTCAACTCCTGGGCTTCTTATGTGTACCCAGTACCTGTAATAGTCCCTGGCACGTAACAAGTCTTCCAAAGACACTTGTTTGAATGAGTAAGTGAACAAGAAAATGAATAGCTCTTAAATAATATTCCTCCAAAAGCTAAATATGCCCAGTGGAACTAGGAGGAACACCAGCATCACTTGAACACCAAGTATGATGCTCGAGACCAGGTCTGGCCCAGGAATTCATCTCTCTTTTACTCCCCAAGACCTCAGAGAGGAAGCTGTGTCCTCAGTTGAAAGCAGAGGTGATGGAGGTGCCCTCAGTTGACTTGACCAGTTCAAGTTCTCAGAGGCAGGAAGTAGCAGAGGCAGGAATCAAATCATGCCAGTCTGCCGTTTTAAGCCCAAGCTCTAGAATTCTCAGGACCCCTCCGAAGACTCTTGCACATAGCGAATGTGAGTTCTTCCTGAATTTCATCTCGTGGGAACAGTAATGGAAAGAGAAGGAACAATTAGGAAAGAAGGAAAGGCCACTTCACTTTGGGTCCATTGATGACGCAACTTTTTTTTCAAGCTAGATCTTAGCTGATACGAAGATTTTAAAATGAGGGGTCCGAAAACCAGAGCAACGCCGAGCGCTGCACAGGGCTGTTTTACCTGGGGAATCCCGTCCTCGGCGTGGGCTCCTACTAAGAGGCCGCTGCAGGTGCCTTTCCCCGCCTGCTCCGGAACGTCTCTCATCTGCCCTTCTGAGCTGTGCGTTGTCTTGAAATAGCCAAGTGGGCCGCATCCCCTTTCTTTCCCCGCCTGCTCCGGAACGTCTCTCGTCTGCCCTTCTGAGCTGTGCGTTGTCTTGAAATAGCCAAGTGGGCCGCATCCCCTTTCTCTGTGTGGAGAAGGTGTTTTCCAGTGTGTAGCCACAGGCTCACAGCAGTGGCCGTCACCCTGTTTCGTTGATGGCTACGGTTACTCAAAGTGGGTGCCCTGTCTCTTGGAGGCAAGGGGAGCTCATGCCCGCAAAATCACATCTTAAGTGCACGCACTTTGTTCACCATCCAAGAACACTGATACACATCTATACATGGCCCAGCTGAAGGATCAATCTTACTGATTTCCACCCCCTCCACCCAGTGCCTCTGTCAGAACAAACACAAAGTATCACCCTGTCTTCCTAAGTCCATATGCATGTGCTAGGGCCACTGCAGATTTT
The DNA here is from genome assembly GCA_006408675.1 of Madoqua kirkii. NCBI lineage: Eukaryota > Metazoa > Chordata > Mammalia > Artiodactyla > Bovidae > Madoqua > Madoqua kirkii. Next base: position 53,167 of record SJYC01022256.1, on the reverse strand, counting down.
TGTAGGTGCCAGCCCTGGTCACTTTTGCATCACGTTGATCTTGAAGAAGATGCAGAAGAATTGTCCAATAGATTAAAAAAAAAGACGTACGTGTCAAGTTCTCAAAAAGTCTTTGCGTTCATTGGTTACTCCAGGGCTGACCCTTAAAAGCATGAGCAGAACACAGTTTCTGCTCTCCTGCTCTTCAGGAGGTTTAAAATGCCTTGGGTTGTGAAGCAGGAAGGAGAACAGAGTTTGCAGAGTTTGGGACTGGACTAGTCCATGGTGGTGGGTACCAGGTCAATGCCAGTCGACCTCTGGGGCTTCTTCACCCCAAGGAGGTATTTGAAACTGATTTATTTTGATGCCCTGGTGGACCCCATCTTCTAGATTTTTCTCTGAATTATGGCATCTCGCCGTGGAAATCTCCTTGCTTCCAGAACCTCATTTTAACAGAGCTGTCGTTATTTGGTCAGTTGGTTTCTTCAGAGAGGACAGGTGAGGTCTAACTCTGTCAGAACAAGACATGGGAGATAAAAAGCACTAAATACAGGCTAGGAAAAAGTCTGGGGCTCAGGGTGCCTAAGTCTGGGATCCTGCAAGGGGTCCCTGTTCCTTCCTGCCCATCGGTCTGAAGGCATGCGGGCTGTTGAGGACATCTCTGTGGATGCCAGGAATCCCTGATCCCAGAGCCAAGATGCCCCTGGCCTCGCGTCTCCATTTCCTCCTGTATACTGTTTGCCTGGGCGGCCCGTGTTTGTGCTGAGTCTAAAGTAAGGGAGAGGTGAAATATTGTGACACCAAAAGCTGAAGCCTTGTTCCAAGGAAGTGTTGAGCTCTGTTATTTCCTTCCTCTCGGCCTCCCCGAAGCCTCCTTCTTGGGGGAGGTGGCCAGGAGCCAGAACTGCTGTGTTTGTCCAGGGCTAATATTAAACCTCTGAGCAGCGAGCATGGTCCTCACCACCCCAGCCCACCTTCGGGGGTGCTCGTCCTCCTGAGGGGTGGGGGAAGAATTAATTCCATGTTCAGTCCACGCCAAGGCCAGTGCATTTCCTGTGCAAACACGGCTGACATTTATGAAATCTAATTTAATAAATATCTATGATATAGCGCTCATTAACATACCGCAAAATAGCTCCAGAGTAGCCGGTTTTAATCCAATAAATCATTGCTGCCGCTCTGACAAGATGTTCCTTTATTGAAGGGGGCACAGCACCGCCCGGGCAGGGTCCCCATTTGGGGCCTCCTGGGTTGGTATCCTGCAGGTCCACCCGTGATACTGTGAGGGGCCCGCGCCTCTCTTCCTGTTTGCTCCTGAGATGAGAAGATGAAAAATCGCTGATCAGACCCCCTCTCCATAAATCTTGCCAACAATAAGTCATAAAACCTGGTGTCTTTACATATGGTAGGTGCCCGGGGATGCCGTTGCCATATGTAAGTAGCAGCTTCTGGAAGGAGGGAAAAATAAAAAAGCCAAATTCTAGTGCCCGTGCAAAACTTCTAGAACTGGTTCCAGAGCCTACAGTGAGCAGGCCACTTGCTCTCCCCATCACATCCCTTGTTTTATTTTAAATCCTTTCCCTCACCACGGGGCTATCTCTTTTTATTCCAAGTTACCATCAGGAGAATTCCCAGCTCGCTAATTAGGAGATTGTGGGGTTTGCTGAATTCCCTTCCTGTCTGTCACCCCAGAATGAGTGAATAATTACCCCCGGCCAATGTGAGGTACAGGTGTTCAGACTTTTCTGTGGGGAAATGGGGTCCTTGTCTTCTCCAGGACTGCCCCCAGCTGACCGGCCAAGCCCTCGTCCACACCGGGCCCCCAGCTAATGAGAAACACCTCTCTGTTTCCAAAACTCAGCCTGTTTTCACATCTATCAGCTCTGGTCTCTCAAGCTCAGCCTGTATTCTGGAGACACAGTGAGACGGCACCCTTTGCAATGTGACGTTGAAACCTATGGAGGATTTCTTTCTTTTTTATCCTCCTTAACCAAGCAACTTGTGATCTGTGGCCTGTCACGGGGCATCCGGCAAGCATACAGAGAAAGGGTGCGCAGGCAGGGCGGGCGGCTGGCCTGGGAGTCTCTGCAGGCTAAGGCCCAAGCCGAGGGCCATGGCGATTAGCCCTTCCCAAGAGGCCCCATTTCCAGGTTGAAAGACAGATGTGTTCTCGGAGAAAGCAGCGTAAGCTGGGTCCGTGCGCAATGCTTCATCAGCACCTTATCTGGACCTGGAGAGGACACTCCTTTCCTGCCATATTTTATCCAGAAGTCACAAACAAAACCGAGCTCCTGATATTTGGTCAACAAGAGAAAACACTTGGAAAGGCAGGCAGGAAGTGAGGAGCCTGGCAGGGAGGGGGTGGGTGACCACAGGGCTCCCAGAAAGGGAAGTGGTCCATACAGGCCCCCGGGGAAGCCGGGGGCCATCCAAACACCTGCTGCCTCCGTGATCCCCTGTCCCCGAGGCCAGGCAGGGAGCCCCCTTGGAGGACCGTCTGTGCCCGCACCCAAAAGAACACAGCACATCCAAATAGTACCTCCACTGCTCTCTGGTAGACTGGCTGGGAGAGGGCGAAGGGCAGCCCCCTCCACCACCTGAAGACGGGGACAAGGCAGGCCGGGGCCTGGGGACGTCTGGTACCCAGTCGAGGACAGGCTGACTTTGAGCTATGTTGATGCTAATTATTTTACCAAGTGATATTTAATTGTTTCTATAAAAAGGTTTATGACAGTGCAGTTCACCACAGGCTTTTTTTTTTAAGACCTCAAAATGCGAGAAAAGATATGCACCCAGAATCCATTAAAGAATTAGGTCCTGTTGTTAATGCCAGAGTCTGCCCAAAGGGCCCTGGGCACCTCCTCAGCTTGCATGGAAGGTGAGTGGTGCTCCCCTCGCTGAGTAACTTTTGCTAAGAGAGCAAAGGAAGCGCCTCCTCACAATCTCTGAGTCTGGCTCTTAACGTGTCTTGGAAATGCTGGCCTCTTTGAAGAGGGTGTTTGGCTTGGATTCCACTTTTCTAGCTAAAGCTGGGATGCTGGTGAGGAAACAAGAATCATCATGACAGCATCTCTAGTAGTGCGCTGCTCTTAATCCCCCCAGAGTAACAATATATATTTTTAAAAAAACCTTCATTATCTCTTTTTTTGATTCATCAAGAAATCACCATACAACAGTCAAATGTCTTCTGCAACTTTATATGGAGAAAGCAGGAACGTCCAGATTGTCTGTTGCTGTCAGATTGGCGAGGCCTCCAGAAACCTCTCTCCTCCCTGGCACCAGGGACATATTGGGGGATTCAGAGCCCTGGGTCTGCTCTTAATCCTCCCAGAGTAACAATATATATTAAAAAAAAAAAAAACCTTCATTATCTCTTTTTTTTGATTCATCAAGAAATCACCATACAACAGTCAAATGTCTTCTGCAACTTTATATGGAGAAAGCAGGAACATCCAGATTGTCTGTTGCTGTCAGATTGGCGAGGCCTCCAGAAACCTCTCTCCTCCCTGGCACCAGGGACATATTGGGGGATTCAGAGCCCTGGGCTCCTCGGGACAATGTCTGAGTCCCTTCTCTCTCGGTTCTATCCCTTCATCTGTAAGACTTGCAGAAGGGAGAGAGTTCTCCTGCCGAGATGGTATTTAAACCCTTCAGCTTAAAGAAGATGTGATTCTATGAAAGTCACAGCCAATTCCTGATTTTTTTCTTTTTTTTTGCAATTTAACCATAAACCACTTCCTTTTTTAAAAACTCTTCCGAGTATCTCGGATCATCCTGAAAAGAAACAGAAGCAGTCATGTCTTGAAGCATTTACAGAAATAAAATGTGTATCACGTGCGTCATCGCTATAACCCCAACAACGCTGATACGGAGCCTGGCACAGAGTTGCTGCCCCATAACTCAGGGGTAAATGAAGGAACGGGGATGACTTAGCCCGAGACCCCTGAGTGTCTGAGACGGCCCCCAGAAAGCAGAGCCTCCCCCCGGGGCTCTAGACTAACAGCTCATCGACTCTGGAAAGTGCCCTGTCTGTAGTTATTAGCAGTGAGGAATCGCCCCTGCCCTGGTCCTGGGCAGCGTGTGGCAGCGCAGGGCCAAAGGCAGCAGCTGCAACCAGCCCCAAGCTGGGTGCATCTCCTCTGTCAGTGCTGTGGGGAGGCGGACAGGAGCCGGGCATTCCCGCTCACACGTGCTTTGCTGAAAAGAGGCAGGAAAGGCTTTACCCACCCATGGGGGTGCCCCAGGCAGGCAGATGTTTATGGGGAGCGACACTCCTTGGGCTGTAATAGGATGGTCTGAAGGCTTCAAGGGTGTGGCCCCTGGAGGGAAGAGGGAGGCTGACATTTGCTGGGAGGTCTGTGTGTTGAGAGATGTCTCTGCTTTATAGGTGAGGAAACCAAAGTTCAAGCATGTCGAGCTCAAAGGCATGCCGCCAGAAGGGGGGCGGTCCAGGAGTCAAGTCCCAGGTCTGACTGATTCCCCAGCCCTTGCTCTTTCCAGTCTGCCCCAGGCAGAGAAGAGGGGCTGGATGCCTAGAGAGGGAGAGCAGAGTTATCAGTGGGCTGGAGACCGCGGGAAGGGCTGAGGACGCAGGCTGCTTCGGAACTGCAGAAGCGGAAGTGATCCAGGGTTTAAGTGCTGACCATGTTGAGATGGGTGAGCCTCAACCACAGACTGAACCCTTCCTCTTGAAGGAGACTCCTTCCCTGACACACGGCTCTGTTCCTGAACAGCAGAGAAGTTCCCTAATAACCAGATCCTAAACAACCCAGTCAGCTGCCTGCCTGCCTTCCATCCCCGCTCCCTCCCCATCTTTCTTCCTTCTCCAAGCACGTGTTATCTCCAGCTTGCATCGCGCTGCATGCCAGCAACACAAAAGAGCACCACCAGTGACACCTCTGCCCATGTGGAGCTCAGCCGTGGCTGAGGCCGTCGTTAGGGCTTCTCACCAACATCCCTGCTTCCCTACTTCTCCTGGGCACACAGCCCCTTGAGGGTAGGCACAGACGCATGACTTTGTCCAGTGAATTGTGCAGGAAAGACGAGTGGAAACATTCAAGGCCAGGTGTGGAATTCTGGAGTGCTCCCTTCCCTCACCCCAGTGACGGAGACACCCTCCTGCTATGGAACATGATCGTGCAAAGGAAGCCTGGGTACCACAGTGGACATTATGTGCATGCGAATCTCGGTTGGTATAAGTGGTTGAGATTTGGATGTTGTTTGTTATGGCAACCGAGTTAGTCTCTCCCGACTGACACAGCTACATTTCGATCTGGACTTTCTGTCTTACCCTTCTTACGGCTGCATTTTTAGTCATGCCTTCTCTTGAAGAGTCTGGCTTTCCCACTAGACTTTGAGCTTCTTAAGGACAGGGTCCATGTCTTATTCGTTGATGCCCCTGTATCCCTTGTACTTGGTTCAGGGTCAGGCAGATGTTTGAGAGAGAGTTGCCAGCCTCTGAGTTGCCAAAGGCAATGCTAACCCCCCTGCACTGACCTCAGAGGCTCAGAAAGGGTGGGCTTGTGGGCTCACACGGAGAAGGGGGTCTGTCCTTTAGCTGGTAAGTGGTGGGATCAGGATTTGAACTGGATTGAGCCTGACCCCAAGGCCCACCCTCTCTCCATTTCAATACCCACTGACATGCCCTTGACTGGGCTTCTATTTGCTGAGACTTCTCCAATGAGCGATGGACCCTTCACTCCCACCCCATATCCCCTCTGCAGGGAGACCTGCGATTGCCCCTCAGGGGTATTTCTGACCTTACTGGCAACAACATGGAGAAGAACTAGCACTTGTTGAGTGTTTACTGGATTCAGGCTGTGCTGTGTGCTAAGTCCCTTCAGTTGTGTCTACTCTTCATTACCCAATGGACTGTAGCCCCGCCAGGCTCCTCTGTCCCTGGGATTCTCCAGGCATGAATACTGGAGTGGTTTGTCATGCCCTCCTCCAGGGGATCTTCCCAACCCAGGGATTGAACCCTCGTTGCTTACATCTCCTGCACTGGCTTCTGAGTCCTTTACCACTAGCGCCACCAGGCACCTGCCCCCAGAGTGAACACTGCCTACGTGAGAAATACATATGTTAGTGGTATATGTCATTGTATTTAGTGCTCACCGCAAAATGAGACTTGGGTTCCATCCTTATCCTTGGATTGAAGAGAGGCAGCTTGGGCTCAAAGCATTCAGTTAACTGGATCCAAGTCACAGAACTCATAAGCAGCCAAGCTGAGACTTGAACCCAAATCCAGCTCCAGACTGGAGCATCCTGACAACTACTTTAACAGAGGGAGCTTTTGTGTGTGTGTGTGTGTGTGTGTGTGTGTGTGTGTGTGTGTGTGTGTGTGTATGTGTCAGAGAAAGAAAAAAAAACTTTGGGGGGGCTGGTGATGATACAGAAATATCTTCTCTCGCTGTTTATCCAAGTTTGTCACTTGTGTTTTGACAGGAAGTTGTAAGGACTTCCTGCTTTAACTCTCACAGATGCTGGCCCTGATAACTGTATTTACATACCTCCCGGGCAAGGCGAGGGTCAGAGCTGCTGACTCTTGTGGGATTTCAGGACAGGGACTGATGGATCACCTCCTCCCCGATTATCTCCCCAGCAGCCTCCGTGGCCTTGCAAGGAGTGGATGGGGGAGGGGAGGTGTTCCTCTGTCCTTTCATGTGGCCTCTCATCTCCCCAGGAGCCCGGGGCTCAGCACTTCCCTGCGAGTGTCCTCATTTCATTCAACAGGCTGACCCTATCAGGACGGTCATCCACATGTTACATGAGCTCAGGAGCAGAGGGGGTGCAGAGAATAGGGTGCTGTGGCCAAGAGGGTCCAGGCCAAGAACAGTCAGTACCCAGCAATGCACAGGGCAGCCCCACGGTGAAGAGTCACCAGCCCAGATGTCAGTGGTGCCAGCTGCAGAGACCTGGGCTCAGAAACCTCATGGAATGTGCAAGCCATAGGGCTGGGGTGGAACCCACCTCCATGGACGCCCAGCAGGTCCTCTTCACAATGGAGAAAAGAGGGATGCGAGGCTTGCCTGAGAGGTCAGGAGGCCCCCTCCAGCATCTTCATGTGGTTGCTCCCTCCCTGTTCACACCTGGTGCCGCCTTGATCAGCCCCCACTCCCCAGCTGCCAGCTGACTCCTCCGCTGACAACATATATATTGCAACTTTGTGAGCTGCAGCATCTCTGACAACTCGTCTTTGTCCTGTTGTGTTTTCAAGCTTGATTTTGAAATCACCCCGGGTCACAGACCTCTGAGTGTCATCTGAGGCTGGACGGATGTATTTCATTCATTCAAGGAACACCCACGCTGTACTCAAGCTCTGCCAGGTGCCAGTATGCAGAAGGGGGAAAAGTGAATCATTACGGTAGTCACGGTCTCAGCAACCACCACCACTAGCATCACGAAACTTTTCATACCATCCAGTCTTCCTCTCCAGTATGAGTTTTATTGAAGGGTACCAGGGAAATGCAGAAGGGGGTGCCCGGGTGTGGCTGTGTGCCTCAGGACGTTGACCCAGAGGTGCAGGGGCCTAAGTGGAGACTTGGAAGAGGAGATGTGTGCGGGTGAGGGTGTCGCAGTCAGAAAGATGAGCAAAAGGAAAGGCCTGGGGGGAGGTGGGTCTAGAAAGTTCCAAAGAGCAATTCAGTAAATAGAGACACCACTGAGGGTTGATCAGATGTCTGCATCACACAAGTAAGGCATATAACTCAGCTTAGCTTGTAGGTGGTCTTCATCACTCAGGGTCTTGGGGTCTCCAGAATGATTAGGTAAAAAGAGAGCCAGTCAGACTGCTAGGCAGTTCTCAGCTTCCCCTGCCCCAGCAAGGCTTTCCAGGGGTTTCCCCAGTGCTCATAGTTGGGCTGACTTTGGAGGCCTCTTTGAATGACACTGAGGTTGGCTGTCAGTAATAAAAGGCACGAGGTATGGATACTGGGCAGCCCACTCAAGTGCTGATAACCCAAGAATCACAGATGTTTTTACGGATCTCCAGGTCCACGACCCTAAAGATGCGGTACATCAGATCAAATTAATTATCCAGCAGAGGCTATTTACTGAGTTCCTGCTCTATTCTTGAGCCCACGGGTGACAAAGAACCATGATAATGATGAGGCCTCAGCCACCAGGACTTGAGGCTGTGTGGGAACCTGCAAGACCAAGTCCAGGATGTAGTGGAGAGTCACCAGCGGTGACTGCAGAAGAGGGAAGGAGTGGTGTAGAGAGGCGAGTTCAGAGGGGGCTCCAGAGGGGTGGGGTCCAGGCGGAGCCTTGAAGGATGGGGAAGGTGGGGACCGTAAGCTGATGAGGGCATTTCATTTGGAGAATCCCAGGGACAGGGGAGCCTGGTGGGCTTCTGTCTGTGGGGTCGCACAGAGTCAGACACGACTGGAGCGACTTAGCAGCAGCAGCAGGTCTCTAAGATCAGTGCCAAAGGAAATGCCAGAAGAGTCTCTAAGTTCAGGTCAGGTCCAAACTCCCTCATTGTCTGGTCCCATGCATCCTCCCTGAGGAATGTTCTCTGGCTTCCCTGCCTCTAACCACCCCCATTTCAAACCCAAATTCCAGTCTCCTGTAAATTATCGCCAGTCTACAGTCACACCGTGGTTTTGAGCTTTTGTCTCTTTTTTTCCACTCTGTTAGAGTGTTCCTCTTTTTCTCTGCAAGAGAAAGTACTCTATTGCTGCTGCTGCTAAGTCGCTTCAGTCGTGTCCGACTCTGTGCAACCCCATAGATGGCAGCCCATCAGGCTCCCCTATCCTTGGGATTCTTCAGGCAAGAACTCTGGTTGCCATTTCCTTCTCCAATGCATGAAAGTGAAAAGTGAAAGTGAAGTCACTCAGTCGTGTCCAACTGTTAGCGACCCCATGGACTGTAGCCTACCAGGCTCCTCCGTCCATGGGATTTTCCAGGCAAGAGTACTGGAGTGGGGTGCCATCGCCTTCTCCAGATACTCTATTGGAGAAGCTTAAATGCCACCTCCTCCACCCAGCCTTCCTGTATTCTCTGTGTTCTTTCCTGTCTGCCCGCATCCCATGTCACAGCACCTACACGTTACTGGTTGCCATGACTCCCTCCCTCAATACAGTGCCAGCAGCTTCTTGAGCTCAGGAACTGTCTAAGCGTACGTTTCCTTCCATGGCTGTACAGAGCACTGGGCATGACTCACGACCGAGGTGCATGAATTACTTGTTGATTCTGCAGGTGACCTGAACTAGGACCTGAGCACCTGCTGCAGTGAGCCGACTTGCTCATGGAGGCTGGGGTGGGTTTAGAGGCGCCCTGTCCAATCTGGGGGCCACTGGCCACATGTCACGTTTAAGCCTGAATCAAAAAGAAATAAGAATGAAACACAATTCCTCAGTCACACTTGGCCACAGTTCAAGTGCTCAAGAGCCACCTGGGGAGTTGGAGAGCTCAGATCACAGAACTGTCCCATCGCCGCAGAAAGCTCCATCTGACCACGCGCTGGTCTAGCCTTTGTGGAGTCGAGACTGGCCTCTTCTGCCCACTCTCCTGTCCTGTTTATCCCATCTTCCTCTCCCTGGGATGCGCTGCAGCTAGCTCTCTGGGCAGTCGTCTGTCACTGTTTGCACAGTGCCCAGGGCTACAGAAGAACTTGGCGAGGTGGGGTGTACCTAGGGCGTCATCAGAGCACTCCAGGGGGTGGGCTTCGGGTCTGCAGAGAGAGCCCAGCAGCTATGGGGTCAGCTACCTGTCCGAGGAAACTCGAAGGCCAGACTACAGAGCAAGCTGGACCTGGCGCCGTGGACCTTGCGAGGTTCAGAAACAGCTGTCGCTCAGCTTTTAATTGAACATGTTTCGAACGGGCTGTTTGAGAATCTTCTCGGATGTATTTCTTTGGGGAGAAAAGAAAACCCTGCCTTTGCCTTTTCCATGTGGTCATTTGGTTTGCCAGTTCAGTTAGGGATATTTATTGACCCCTAAGATCAGTCGCTTTCAAGTATTATTTTTTTCTGTTTGAAGTCCCTTAGACTACAAGCTCAACTTATTTTTTTTTTATGATTTAAATGGGAGGATAATGGCTTTACAATATCGTGCTGGTTTCTGCTGAATGTCAACATGAATCAGCCATAGGTGTCCGCATGTCCCCTCCCTCTTGAACCGCCCGCCTCCCCATCCCACCCCTTCCGGTCGTCACAGAGCTCCAGTCTGAGCTCCCTTTCTCAGATAGCAAATGCCCGCTGCCCATGTTTCCGTGCAACTGTCTCAATTCGCCCCACCGCTTACAAACTACATGAAAAGGGTCGTTGCCCAGGATGAAAGCAAGGAGGGGAGCCTGCACCCCACTGGTTTGGCCTTTCCTCCGGGGCTGTCGAGTAGCACAACGGCAGGGGGTGCTCTCCACGTTGTGGTCCAGGCAGCGATCCCCACGGGCCCCACCCTTCCAGTGGGGGAGTTACGCACAACGTGAAACTGCTGGTCTACGTGCCGTGCTAAGTTTTGGAAAGCATCACAAAATGCACATACTTGGGCAATCCTAATTAAAAGATGCATCTCTCTAACAACTCTTTCTCATCTGTAAGAGGCTTTTTTTTTTTATTTAAGGAAAGTTTATCTGATCTTCTCCCCCAAGGCTGGATTAAAGGCTTTGTGGTCAGAGACTCTTCTTCTTCCTCTCTGGACCCCTGACTCAGTTTTTCGCACATAGTAGGCGTTTACTGTATTGTTTGAGGAAGGAGGAAGGAGAGAGCAGAGGAGCCCAGGAAGGGGGTGGGGGGATGGAGATAGAGCGGGAGGAAGTGAAAACAGAGAAGACGAAAATAAGGAAGGAAGGAAGAAGGCAGGGAGGGAGCTTGGGAGGTATCATGGTTAGATTTCAATTTACAGATCAAGAAACCGAGATGTAGCAGTTTTTAGCGACTTATTAAAAGTCAACAAGAGACGTCATCTCCTGTTCCTGAAGCCCCTTGCTTTTCACCACTCCTCCACCCACCTTCCCGTTTTTTGTTTTTTGTCTTTTTAATATAAAAAGCCTATTATACGTGTACTTAATTACCTCTTCTTTTACGGCTCCAGCTTCTTAATGTGTAAAACTGTAGAAAAAGCCTATCTCCCTCTGAGAAGGAATTCCTCTCCTAGGATCCTTGCTGAAATAACCCAGCCCTCCCCTTGTTGTCAACAGCAAATTGTAAGCCGCCATAAGGGGTGAAAATTAAAAGCGCATAAGACTAACTGAGGCATTCAGGAAACCAAGCCCCCAAGCCCCGGTCCTCTTGGCCGGGCGGCTGAACTGGATCGCGGTTAAATTCACGCGGTGTCAGGACGGAGGCCGGTGCTCTGGGCCGGCTGCATTTTTATAATGAAGCTGTATGTCTGGAATTGGGGGTGGGGGAAAAGAACCTTTGACACTGGGGAGAAGTGAAGGATACCATGTGCTTGTGCGATTACCGGTGGGACTTCGGAGCGCAGGCTGAGTTGCTGTCCGGGGGTCGTGCTATGGCCAAGATGTTAGGAATAATTAAACCCCAGGCAAATCCCCCATCGCAGGGACGATAGGGCTCCGTGGCGTCACCCCTCTCCGCCGCGCACGCGCGCACACACGCACAGAGGGACCGAGAGAAACTTTCAGAAGGCTTGTAACAGAACAAAGCACAGTTTTTACTATCGCAAAATCTTTATGGATCGCCATCCTTGAGGTGAAGTTATATCCTTTATGGTCACATTTTGGTCGTTTCCTTAAATTATTGAAGGCATTTCGTGGGGCCCGCGCTCTCGGAACAGGGCTGGGAAAGAGGCCCCCGGCCCCCGTCTGGAGGTGGGTTAATGATGGCGCGCCTTTTGCAGCGCGTCCAGGACACAGAGGTTAATAAAACCCGTAGCTCTTCTTCATGGGTACCAGGGGATGGTTAATGTTCCAGCCCGCGCAGGACCTCGGCTTAATGTTCCGCGTGAAGGATCGTGCTGCCAGACGACACCTTCCCTGGTGCCAGCCTCGCATATTAGCACACTCTGGAAGTGGGCGAGCACCGGCGGGAACCTTAGGTGCTGCCTCCGACCTGGGGGCGCTGGGCTGGCCACCCGCCCGCTTGCAGAGAGCACTGGACACAGAGTTGAGAGAGCCTGCACCTGGGCCCCTAGCAGCCTCCGGCCATCCAGGTGTCCCTCTGGCCTCTCTCATCCAACAAAGGGCGTGAATGCCTTCTGCCCTCATGGGGTCTGTGCACAGGAGCAGGTGTGGGGGACTGTCAGGTCATAGGTCAGTTCTGGGGTGACCTTCACAAGCTTTCAGGGGGTCATGGGAAACTTGAGTCAGATCTGGGTCAACCTTACCCCCAGTGCGCCCTGGGCCAGTCGCCTGACCTCTCTGTCTCCTGCCAGAAACAAACCCTGAGATGAGGATTTGAAGGGATGTAGTTTACTTGGGAGGTAATCTCAGTATGCAACAAGGACACAAGTAACCACCACGGGCAGCTGGAGGTAATCCTGCCTAGAACTTGGAGGGGTGGGGTGGGCAGCATAGTGTACATGCCTCAGGCTCTCCCCACCCGAGTGGCAAGGGAGCTGGGGCACTGATGCACAAATTTCTCTTGGGCCCTGCCTGCCGTTCCTCGGCACAGAGTGGGCTCCCACGACCAGGGGAAACCTCAGGCACACGGATGCCTCTGGTGGTTGCAGGTATGAGTGGCGTGCACTGAAATGGTCAGGCCTGGGGGGAGATGAGAGGGGAAGACCCACCTCCCTCCTCTCTAGAATGTGGCCAGCACCGCCTGCCTACTTGCACTGTCATGAGGGTTAAATGAGATAATACAAGAGCCCAGTGCTGCTACTTATGATTCACTTCGAACCTGAAGGGCGGGTATGTTTGTTGCCTGAAAGCCATAAACTAGACCTGGGTGAACTGCCCACACTGGAAGGCTTCCTCTGGGACTTAGCTGTTTTGGTGTTTTGCAAAAGACAACTGTATGTTTGGCATCGAAGGGGGCAGATGGGGTAAACTGGGTCGGGGGGAGGTCCCTGAGATCAGAAAGTGGGGGAAAGAGTGATGTCCATGCACCAAGTTTACAGGGAGAGGGAAAGGGGCCGTGGAGGGTAAGCCAACTCATCCACCCCTGCGGGTCTGCGTGCAGTCTGTTGTCACCAAACCCGAGGTGCAGGCTACCTGTCTTTCGTCTCCTAGGTCACTCGTTACACTGCTTCTGCAGTTCAGTGGGTCAGTGAGGTTTCTTCATCAGGGGGTGAAGCAATGTCCCTGGGTGTGTGCCCAGAGCCTCTCGCTTAGATGTCACTACGAGGTGGAGTGGGAACCCAGCAGGATGTTATCTCAGAACAGGCCCTCCAGGGGCCCTAGGATCAACACCTTGGAGGAGCCCTCAGTGCTCAGATGATGTGGACTCTGCTTGGACATGAATGGGGGTGCCTCCACACCGATGTGCTTGGGACCTCTGGGTCTACAGTGTCACCCCATCTCAGAAGGGGTTCCAGAGCAGGCGTCTGGGACTCCACATGGAACCTTCCACCATCGAGTGACATCCCATGGCCCCTGGGTGGTGTGGCTTTATAGTCAGGAGGGCACCCACGGTGTCTGCAGTGTGTAGGTGCTGCTCCCGACGTCCATGTTGCCTGAGGGAAGGAGAGGATGAATGAAAGATACATGTGGGGATGCCCAGGGGGGTGAGAGAAAGCGGGGCGACGCTGTTCAGCTGTTCACGGGAAACACAGGTGTGAGGATTTGCTGCTTCCCCCACCGTCTCCCCTCCCTGGTGCTTACAGCCAGGAAGCCACACTGACACCTCCTTGTGAATCTGAGATTGCCCTTTTCAGTTTCCCAAATCTGTTCCTTCCTTACTGTCATCCACAGGGGAGATGTCCCCAGTCTGACTCACAGTCAAGCATAAATAGTGTCAGGCTGGTGAAGGGGGAAAAAATAGAGATGGCAGTGCTTCTCTTTGCAATGTGCATCATTAATTGATCTGTGGCACCCCGAGCTCTAAGGGGGGTGATGGTCTGGGGACACCAGGCACACATGGGTCCCTTCTCTGTGCTGCTTTTTAGAAACAATCCAGAATACAGAGCATTTTAAGGGCCCTCACAGTCAGACATCTTCACAATTGTTATTGCTCAGTCATGTCTGACTCTGCGACCCCGTGGACTGCAGCACGCTAGTCCTCCCTGTCCATCACCAACTCCCGAAGCTTGCCCAAACTCGTGTCCATTGAGCTGGTGATGCCATCCAACCACCTCATCCTCTGTTGTCTCCTTCTTCTGCCTTTAGCCTTTCCCAGTATCAGGGTCTTTTCCAGTGAGTCAGTTCTTCGCATCAGTTGGCCAAAGTGTTGTAGCTTCAGCTTCAGCATCAGTCCTTCCAGTGAATATTGAGGGTTGATTTCCTTTAGGATTGATTGGCTTGATCTCCTTGCTGTCCAAGGGACTCTCAAGAGTCCTCTCCAACATCACAGTTTGAAAGCATCAATTCTTCAATACTCAGCCTTTTTATGGTTCAGCTCTCACATCCATAAATGACTTCTTCCTGATGGGGTTTAACAAATAATGGAAACAGATCCTGGTGGAAAGGGCTTGCAAACAAGCCCAGTGTCTCTAGAAGTGCATGGGGATGTGTAGTCCTCCCTGAGTGGGTTGGACTGCGTTTGTCATCACGATGCTTCTCCATCCATGCTGCCTAAGCTCTGGAGTGTTTCAGGTGAGAGGCACCTTGGAGTGAAAACTCAGTGCGCGACCTCTCCAGGAATTCAAGTCACAAAGAGAGACGTCCCAGGGGATGTCTCTGGTGACAGTGGGTCTCTGACTCACCTCGATACTTGTCATTTTGTTCAGAAATATACATCAAGTGCTTAATTCTATGCTAGGGCCTATTCTCTGTGATGTCCCCACCCCAGGGATTTCTTGTTTCATAAAGATCAAGCAAAAGATCTCCCTATGATATGACTCTTTGGGAACAGAGGCCAGTGGGCACCCAGGCCAGCCTGCTGGGTGGGGTAGGCCACCCCGAGGAGCAGGATACTAGGCTAAAAGCCTGGGGTGGCTGTTGGAGCTGAGGCTGGGGACATGTGGCACTGTGAAGGGTATTCCTGGCTGGGCTCATGCGCAGAGATGGGGAAGCTGGAATCTGGCTGGGACCAGGACCATCCGGAGACGTGAGATGCCCTCTGGGGACTCAGAGCTTGTTTCTCAGCCCCCTCTTGCTAACATCCTGGTGAAAGTTGGTGAGTCCCACCCACACACCCACTTAGTGAGGACATCGAGCCCCTTGCAGCTCTGGGGCCTCTTAGTTACCAGCGATGGGGGCGCTGAGTGAGACCGGGCCCTGCCTTCTGTGGGGAGCCCCGCTGTCCTGGGAAACCCCACTTCTGGAGCAGACGCATTAGAATGTCCTGGCTAGTCTCCCTGACTCTGGACAGCAGCGTCTGGAAGCATTCTCTACAATTACTCACATTTCACCCAGGAGGAAGCCGAGTGGAGGTGAGGTCACCTGCCACATCACAGACTCGGGCCTGTTGGGGCCAGGACCTTGGCCAGGTCTGCCCACGGCCTTTGCATCCGGAAAGGGGAGCAGCGGGTGGGAGAAAGGCAGCCAGCCCCAGGCCTCCCGGCGGGCCTGACTCAGACCCACTCCCGGCCGCCAGGCCCATATCCTGAGGATGTGGGTGTTCATGTCTCAGAGCTTCTCCCATGGCTGGACAGTTTCGAGTAGGGAGCCCCAGGGACACGAGAGGAAGAGATGCCACCATCTTCTCTCAGCTCCAGGGAGCCCCCAGCCTTCTTGGCTTAGGAACCCGCCCTGCCAGGCAGCCGGGCCTCTGGCTTGTCACCCCCACCCCCACCCCAGGCACCTCAGCCTCTCCCCTCAGGCCCTGCGGCCAACCTTGGCCTGTCTCTGGCCTCAGCCCGGGTACCAGGCCTGCTCTTGGAGCCCAGCCAAGCCCCACCCGGCGCTCAGCCTCTCCCCGAGTCCCGCCGGTCGGGCCAAGAGCTCACAGTTCAGTTCAGTGCAGTCGCTCAGTCCTGTCTGACTCTTTGCGACCCCATGAACTGCAGCACACCAGGCCTCCCTGTCCATCACCAACTCCCGGAGCTTGCTCAAATTCATGTCCATCGAGTTGATGATACCATCAAACCATCTCATCCTCTGTCATCCCCTTCTCCTCCGGCCTTCAGTCTTTCCCAACATCAGAGTCTTTTCCAGTGAGTCAGTTCTTCACATCAGGTGGCTGAAGTATCGGAGCTTCAGCTTCAGTCCTTCCAATGAATATTCAGGACTGATTTCCTTTAGGATGGACTAGTTGGATCTCCTTGCAGCCTAAGGGACTCTGAAGAGTCTTCTCTAACATTACAGTTCAAAAACATCAACTCTTCTGAGAAAGGGTCTCTCCTTCTCCAGCTTTCCCAGGTCAGGGGCTGCTGGCTGTGGTTCACTCCCTCACTCTCAAACACACACACCCTCACACACACATGTACACATATGCACGTACACACACAGGTGTACACACACACACCTACACATGCACACACACCCTCACACACACGTACACACGCACACATACACTCACACATGTACACATACATACATACACACACCCTCACACACATGTACACATATGTACATATACTCACACGTGTACACATACATACACGCTCGCACACATGGGCTTAAACCCTGGAGCACAGCTTCTTTTCACCAGTTGTCTCTGTCCAGCTACCCTCATTGTCCCATTTCATCCTCACTTTTCCCCAAAAGCTTTTATGAATAGAAGCCTCGCCCCCAGAACCCCATTCTCAGTTCAGTTCATTCGCTGAGTTGAGTCCGACTCTTTGTGACCCCATGGGCTGCAGCACACTAGGCCTCCCTGTCCATCACCAACTCCCAGAGTTTACCC
Source organism: Madoqua kirkii (assembly GCA_006408675.1). NCBI lineage: Eukaryota > Metazoa > Chordata > Mammalia > Artiodactyla > Bovidae > Madoqua > Madoqua kirkii. The sequence goes on along the minus strand of SJYC01022256.1, from coordinate 36,338 downwards.
AAACTCATGTCCAGTGAGTTGGGGATGCCATCCAACCATCTCATCCTCTGTCATCCCCTTCTCCTCCCACCTTCAATCTTTCAAATTCTGCAGACACATAAACTGAAGCTCAGAAGAACTGAAAGCAGTTTTGCTCCAAGTCTCAGACAGCTAGTAACTGACTGACAGAGCCTGCCTTAAATCCAGGCTTTCGGACTCCGTGGCTGATGCTTCTGGACACTGAGTAGCCACGCAACCTTGTGACATCTCTCGGCCTCTTTCCCTCATCTGTGAAATGGGAATAACAGTGCCGGGTGAGGGTGAGGCTTCTGTGCGCACTGTGTGAACTCACTGCTGGGGGCGTCCGGGTGCAGGGCTTGCTTAGAGTGGCACCTGGCCCAGGGAAAGCACTAATAAGCGGTGGACAGTGTTGGCGGGAGTATCATTGTCACTGGCCCTGGAGATAAGCCTGTCCTGCCTGGGGGTCAGGGGACACCCATGTCAGCTTCCCGGCTGGTGGCTCAGCGTCTTTTGTCCTAGACGCCATCACTGATGGCTTTGTTTCCCTTCTCTTCTGGTTGAATTCACATTCTGAATGCTGCAAGAGATTTCTGGGATGATCTTCATTATTTCTGGAAGGGTACATGCCAGGAGGCCAGAGTGGCAACTTGGCATCATCACCCCAAGCTCATCCCTATGTTTCCCCTAGTTAAGTTAGCATCTTCCACTGGACTGGGTGGTTTTGCAACAAGACTGACCCTTCCAAGTGAGGAGCATTCTCTCCTTCAAGTAAAATATATGAAGTGCTTTGTCAGTAGAAACTGAGTTTAAACCCCTGTCCTACCACTTAGGAGCTGTGTAACTCTGGGCAACTTACTTAGCCCCTCTGAAGCGCATCTTCTCTTTGAGTTGGGACTGAAGGATGAGATGTGTAGAATGCCCTTCACAGGGTTTTGGAAAGAGGTCAGTGAGAGGCTGGCAAGCAGGGCCCAGCGTAGTAAGTGCTCAGTAGCCAGAGTCCAGTTGGGACTGAGTTCAACAGTGCAGCTAGTTTGGGCAGCAAGAAGGAAAGGGAAGAGCCCTTGAGAGCCCTTGGCTTGGAAGGATCCACTGGGGAAGAGGGGGCAGTGGACTCGGAGCTGAGGACCCAGCGCCACACCGTGTCCCGAGCAAGGCAGGCCCCGAGGAGACGGGAGCGGGTGAGGTCCACCGCCTGTCTGGAGCCGACCTCTCAACTTCCTGGTGAAACCAGCAGGTCTCCTCAACGGCAGGGCCGGGCCTCCTTATCGGTGGGCTCAGAGTCCACGGCACCAGGGCTGGACGCCGCGTGCAGGAGGCGACGAGCGTTTATCAGGCCCCGCCCTGCAGCCGGCTGGTCAGACGTCAAGACTTTGGACACGGTTGCAGTTGGACGTGACTGTTCTTCCTTCCCCCGGGAGACACTCCAGCACATTTCCCAGTGTTTATTCCCAGTTTTTGAAAAGGGTTGAAAGTTGACTGCTGGATTTTCACAAACACACTGGCCGGGCCCGAGACACTTGCTGGGGTGTCAGGACCCCTCGCCTTTCTGCCGGCTGGGGGATCTCTGTTACACCCCATTGCTGGGGCAGTCATGTTGGACCTACTTGCTTTGCAGCGTGATCCTGGATAAGACCCATGCTGATGGATGCTTTAACACAGGTTCCCTCCTCATCCCTAGAGGAAGCCTTCCAGGGGGTGTTATTCTACCCATTTTAGAGGTAAGAAAGCAGAGGAGCAAGTGACATGTTCCCTGGGAAAGAGCCTCCCAAGAGCACAGCCTCCACCCATGCGTGTAGCAGCTTACCTACAAGCCCAGCCCGGTGCCGGGAGCCCAGCAGTTGCCTTATTTCACTAAATCCTCCTCACATCGGGACTCTCCTGACTCCACTGGATAGAAAAATAAATTGTAGAGAGAGAGTTTTAACAATTGCCATCATTTACCCAGCAGCAAAAGCTGACCTTAGGATGTGAACCATTTAGGTCGGTCTCTGACCCTCTCACCACCCCTAAACACAGAAGGGTACTCCTTTGCCCGGGTCTCCCAACTGTGGCACCTCCAGCACCGTGGGACGAGCCATTCTCGTGGTTAGGGCTGGCAGTGCCTGTGGGTTCTCAGCAGCATCCTTGGCCTCTACACACCAGATGTCAGCAGCCTATGCCCACTCCAGTTTATGAGAACCCCGAGCGTCTCGACGTCATCAACTGCCGCCCCCGGGAAAACGACTGCTCGCGACCGAGGTCAGGCATTTTGATTATTAGCCATGATGACGGTATAACTGAGATTGTGGTTGTGATGAGGGGGTCGCTGTCAGTGTCCAGCTTGCACGTGGGCAGGGGCCGACTCACGTAAACACACATGATCCAGGGTCCAAACTAGAACCCTTTAGAGATGACAGTGGGGTGGTCAGTAATGATGTCAGAACACAGGACCATTGGGGTGGTTAACAATGGTCTCAGAATCCAGGACCGTTGCAGGCAAACTGCAGCGAATATGCCGTGCTTTGGCAGCCCCATCTACCTGGTTGCTGGGTAAGGTGTCCAGATGTGTGACTCCGTGGCTTCTTGGTTTCTGTTGATACCCTCATGCAGGGGGCTTTTCCTGGCTGTTAAGGGCTCTGAGAACCTTAGGCCTGGCTCATCCCACCCTCTCCTACCCTCCAAGGGACCCTGAACAAGCACAAGCTAACAAATACAAGCTTCTGTTTGTGGCACAAACACAAGCTAACCAAAACCAACTTTCTCAGATTGGTCAAAAACTGGGAAATGACCCCAAGGACTTGGCACCAGTTCTCTTTGCTCTCTGGCTAAGCTGAGCCCATGCTATTAGGGTTCTCGGAATGTTCACCTGATTTCTGGAGACCTGTGTGCCACTTGGGAACCACAGCGGGCTGGCTTCCCCGTCAACCCTGCAGAGTGTCCTGTAATCTGGAGAAGGTGAGCTGTGCTCCTCCTTCCAGGGCATGTGAAGTGATGACGGTGGTGCTGGTGATGGTGGTGGTGGTGATGGCGACCTGATGATGACTGGGCCTTTGCTGTCTGCTTGGTCTTCATGGGCATTTCATGGATTGTTTCATTTCATCCTTACCATCACCCATGTTGCTATCTTTGTCACCATTTGATGGATCTGGGGCCTGAGGTTCCAGGAAGATGAGTAACTTGAACAAGGTCACACAGTTGTACACGGATGGAGGCAGAATTTGAGGGCAGATCGGTGGGTTCCTAAGCCCACGGAGTACCACTTTTCCATGGAGTATGAGTGTGATGTGGTCAGTGGTCCTCTGTCTATTGGGCACCTATTCCAGGCACGATGCTACGGAAGGAAGGATGAGAAAGAAGAGCATCTTTCTGTGCCCACCAGAGCCCACCAGCCAGTGCAGGAGACAGACCACCCAGCAGGCAGTGTGTCTTCTCTCAGTGGGGTGCTGGGCAGGAAGGGGGAAGAGAATGCCAGGCAGGGGCACTGGGTTGAGCAAGGCGGGTTGGAATGTTGGAGTAGCATGGCTCAGAGTGAGGTCAGGGAGGGTCAAGTCCAAGGCTGCAGGCCCAGAAGCCTTGTGACAGTGTAGCATGCAACACGCCCACATGTGCACTCATACTCTCAGGCACGCACTCATATAAACAGGCATGTTCACACACACACACTCACGAAATTCAGGGGCAAGCTAATCCTATCAGACCCCTTCTAAGGCTGGGGTATCAGAGAGTTCTGACTCTGCCAGTTTGGATCACTGCCTCCGTCTTCTTTCCATTTCTCCTCTGCTCCAGGCAAAGTAATGCCCTTCCTGTTCCAAAGATGCCCCCATCCCTGGGGACCAAGTGAATATGAATTACGGGGACATGATCCAATGATGGGGCTTCCCTGGTGACTCAGTCAGTAAAGAATATGCTATAGGAAAATTAGGGCTGCAGATACAATTAAGGTTACTAATCACTTGACCTTGAGGTGGGACGATTAATCTGGATTATGTGGGGGGATCCAAGGTCATCACAGGGTCATTAAAAGAATAAGGATCATTAAAAGAGCAGGGCAGGAGAATCAGAATCCAGGAGGATATATGGAGAGGCTGGGTTAGAGCCTTGTGCATTGAAGATAAAGCAAGGGCCACAACCAAGGACTGCGGGCACCTCTGGAAGCTGAAGAAGGCCAAGAGACAGGGTCTCCCCTGGGGCCTCTGGGAGGAGCACAGCCCTGCCCACACCTTGCTTTTAGCCCAGTGAGACCCATGTCAGACTCCGACCTCCAGAATTGAGAATAACTATGTGGCTGTAACGCCCCGAGTCTGTGGTCACTTGCTACAGCAGCCAGAGGGGCTTAGACGCCTTCCTCTCAGAACCAGGCCTGTCTTCAAGCTCTGCCAGGTGAACCGTGGTCACTCACAACCTAGGCGGGCGTGCACTCTGGGCTCCTCTGTTTCTCCTGTACCCTTGGGGTCCTGGGCTTCTCTGGTGGTTCAGCAGTAAAGAAGCTGCCTGCCAGTCAGTGCAGGAGACATGCATTCGATCCCTGATCTGGGAAGGTCTGGAGAAGGGCATGGCAACCCGCTCGAGTATTCTTGCCTGTGAAATCCCACGGACAGAAGAGCCTGATGGGCTACAGTCCATGGGGTTGTGAAGAGTCGGACATGACTGAGCAACTGAACAACAACTGGAGTTCCTAAGGGAAGCTTTCCCTCTATCTGGTAAAGCCTTCAGCTGGAACTGGGACCCACCCTTGGAGCCAGGGAGGCCCTAAGGAATGAGACTACCTCTTATCAGCGGTCAGAACCACACCCTGAGAGCTCTGATATCCCAGGACCCAGAGAGGAAGGAACCAGAGAGCCTCTTGATCAAAGTGAAAGAGAATAGTGAAAAAGCTGGCTTACAGCTCACACTCAGAAAACAAAGGTCATGGCATCTGATCCCATCACTTCATGGCAAATAGATGGGGAAACATTTGAAACAGACTTTATTTTGGGGGCTCCAAAATCACTGCAGGTGGTGACTGAAGCCATGAAATTAAAAGAGGCTTACTCTTGACCAACCTAGACAGCATATTAGTAGAAAACAAAGGTCATGGCATCTGATCCCATCACTTCATGGCAAATAGATGGGGAAACATTTGAAACAGACTTTATTTTGGGGGCTCCAAAATCACTGCAGGTGGTGACTGAAGCCATGAAATTAAAAGAGGCTTACTCCTTGACCAGCCTAGACAGCATATTAGAAAGCAGAGACATTACTTTGCTGACAGAGGTCTGTCTAGTCAAAGCTATGGTTTTTCCAGTGGTCATGTATGGATGTGAGAGCTGGACTATGAAAAAGGCTGAGCGCCGAAGAATTGATGCTTTTGAACTGTGGTGTTGGAGAAGACTCTTGAGAGTCCTTTGGACTGCAAGGAAATCAAACCAGTCAATCCTAAAGGAAATCAACTTTGAATATTTATTGGAAGAACTGATGCTGAAGCTCCAATACTTTGGCCACCTAATGCGAAGAGCCGACTCCCTAGAAAAGACCCTGATGCTGGGAAAGGCTCAAAGCAGGAGGAGAAGGGGACGACAGAGGATGAGATGGCTGGATGATATCACAGACTCAATGGACGTGAGTCTGAGTGAGCTCCGGGAGGTGGCAAAGGACAGGGAAGCCCGGCGTGCTGCAGTCCATGGGGCTGCAAAGAGCTGGACACGCCTGAGCGACTGAACAGCAGCAGCAGAGGGGAAAGGAAGCAGCACGTCCCCACCCGTGGGTCCGTCCAGCCTGTGTGCCGTGGTCTCACACCCCCACCACCACCTTTCTTGTTTTGTTTTTTTAAACAAAAATGACAATGTTGTGTTAAGGTGTCTGAGTTTTTATTATTCATATGGCTTTCTAAAAAGGAACATTCTGGCTTTAATTAAAGTGAAAAATACGAGCAGTGATAGAAATAGCCAAGTATCACACAACTTTATTATTTATACCATTGATTCTGACAGGCAGATAAACACAGAGGAAGACATGTGCTCGGCCTTCGTCCACTTCCGACTCTCCACCCATTGATGGGACCCTGCCCTTCTCTCTCCAAAGGAAAGGGCACCGTGGTAGAGATGCATAGCTCATGGCCTTGGTATTGTGGGGGAGACAGATGGCCCAACAATTCCAATCAAAGCAGTGATGAGCTGGGGCCATCTGCTTCATACAATAGCGTGTGTCAGGATGTTCTGTAAATGTCTTTCGCCTGCTCACTCACTTCATCCTGGCAGAGTGCTTGGGTGAGATGAGAGTCTTAGTCCCATTTTACAGAACAGGAGACTGACTTCAGTGGCACCCCACTCCAGCACTCTTGCCTGGAAAATCCCATGGATGGAGGAGCCTGGTGGGCTGCAGTCCATGGGATCACTGAGTCGGACATGACTGAGTGACTTCCCTTTCACCTTTCGCTTTTCATGCATTGGAGAGGGAAATGGCAGCCCACTCCAGTGTTCTCGCCTGGAGAGTCCCAGGGACGGGGGAGCCTGGTGGGCTGCCGTCTCTGGGGTCGCACAGAGTCGGACAGGACTGAAGCGACTGAGCAGTAGACTGACTGCAGAGAGGGCAAGTGACTGGAGCCGCCCCAAGCCCACAGGGTAGTGCGTATTTGGACGAGACCGGCTGGCCCCGGGAGCTGCCGAGTTTGGGATGCTGGCAGTGTGCGCAGCGTGCCTCAGGCCAGCAGTACTCACACTAGAGTCACCCAGGGAGCTCTCAGATCCCAGTGCTCAGGCCACACACTCCCGACCTGTTAGATCAGAACGTCTGGGGGTAGGAGACAGGCATCGGTGCCTTTTAAAGATCCCCCCAGGTGGCCCCCAAAGCACAGCTGAGTTAGGCAACCACTGCTTCCTATGCATTCTCTCACCCAAGCCCTCCATGCCCCTATGGAGAAACGATCCATGCTGACCCATTTTAAAGATGAGAGATCTGAGCCTCTGAGAGGTCAGGTCTCCCCCTCACTCCACTGAGTGGAGATATGAACCAGAACAGGCTAGAACCCTCACTGGCAGCCCCTGCCCTGAAGTGCTTCCTAGTGGGAGATCGTCAGTGGGTCAAAAGGGGCCTTTCCAGGAGAATGCGTTGTGTCTTAGGCACGAGTAAAAATTGAATCAAGCTTTTTTCCTACCTTGCGGTTTCCAGTTCTTTGAACAACCGTGAGAGTGAAACTCCTCTTGCTGTGGGCATCCTCTCTTTTTCCTCTGAAATTCTAAACCCCAAACTGAATCCGCTTAAACCTGAATGTTTTCCTCAATAGCTGTAGGAACTCACAGCTCCAAGGTGAGCCCAGGGGACCCGGGAGAGCTTCTGCTTTCAAGCCCCCAGGAGCATGGCCTCCTGGTGTACCCCCAACCTTGACCTGTATCTCTGGCCTCCCTGTTCTGCAAGATTAACTCCCTCCACTGGGGTAGCCTGAGTTCTCGGAGCAGTGCTCAGTAATGGCGAAATTTGGCCTCAGTGCATTGGGCCAAATTGAATCTTGGAGACAAGAGGTTGGGGTGAAGTAGAAAAGAATGGCTTCACTGCTTTGCAAGGCATAGAGGGACACAGCAGGCTAATGACCACAAAGCTGTGTGTCCCAACCCCGAGGGGATTTGGTCTTCCCATGGTTCAAGGGGTGGGCTTGCTGATAAGGATCAGAGTGTGTGCAGGGCCTGCAGCGCTTTAAACCCGTCTCAGGTGGTCTTCTGATGAGCTTCTGTGGGTCTCAAGGTTATCAAACTATGACCTTCTCTCTGGAATGAAGAGTGCTTCATCAAGGAGTTAACATCTTCAATTCGCTGGGGCTTTTAGCTCTGCAGATGGGCTCAGAGAGACTATGTGTGTCCCCTTAGGTGCAGCCAAGACCCTGCCCCAGGGCTGTGCTGAGGTTTCTGCACTGCCCCCTTCTGTCTGTAAATCCCCTCCTTCTCTGACGGCAGCCGTTTGAACCTGCCCTTTGGAACTCAGGGAGCTAAAGCCTGTTCCCTACAAGGGATGGGTGAGCCGGAACCTCACGGGGCCTGTTCTGTTCACACGCATCTTCTGTGCATGAGATTTGGGTCATCTCCCTCTTTAACTTGGAATTGTGTAGAGACATGATCAGTATAGACTCCCAGACACTGAGCACAAGAACCTACCCTCGGAAGGCTGAGGCCGAGGCGACTGTTCAGGCTGCAAACAAGCGGGGAGCATGTGCCTCCAGGTCCCGCTTCCTCCCCCACTCTCTTCTCTCCGTCAGCCCCTCCCTCCCATCATTCCCAGGCCATGCCCTCTGACCCCCTTGTTTTCTCCTGCTGCTGGACCAAATGGCCTCAGACTGAGTGGCTTCACGCAACGGGAGTTCCTTCCCTCGCAGTCCCAGAGTCCAGAAGTCCAACATGGGCGCCTGGGTGGGGTTGGGTGAGTTTTAGTCGTAGAAGGAGACTGTTCTGGGCCTCCCCTCCCCTCTGAGCTTGGGGTGCGGGCTGACTGCCCTCGATGTTCCTGGGTGTGAGGACACACCCCACCCCCATGCTATCCTGTCTCCCCTGGGTCTCTCTGAGTCACCGCCCGTCCTTCACCTGACACTGGTCTTTGGATCCAGGCCCACCCTAATCCAGTATGATCTCACTTAACTAATTACCATGGCAGAGATTCTCTTTCCAGATAAGCTGGCATCTGGAGGTTCCAGGGGACCTGAACTTTGAGAGGCCACTGTTGAACCCAGTATACCCCCTTCACATCTTGCCAAGCCACTGCTGCTCAGCCGTGTGAGCGTCTGGATGCGTGTCGGGTCCTGCGCCACCCCACCTGTTGACCACCCTCTCTGATGACCTCAGGATACCATCTAACTCCCGAGCCCCCAGGCTCTCACGTGCTCAGGCCCCTGCTGCCTCTTCATCCTCCCCCCAAATGTACTTCCCAGCGCCGCCCCTGGCCTCTGTCCTGTGCTGTGCTCACACCTCCTGCCCTTGCCGTTCTCTCTGCCTGCAGCACCTGCCCTCCAGTCCTGCTCATCACTGGTCCTTCTCCTCCAGGGCTCAGCTCAAACGATGTGTCTTTGAAAACTCCTTCCCAGCCTGTTCCACCCAAGATAGTCGCCCCTTTATCATACTCTGGTTTTCTTGACTTCGTAACCCCGATCGCCAATGAAATGATCGTGTCCTCATCTCTGTCCTGTTTGCTATCTCTCCCCTGGTGTCTCTTAGATTTATGGCTGTGCCTTCACGGCACAATCCAGGAGCCAGGGAAATACTGGATTAAGGAGAGCGTTACCACTGTGGGACTCTGCACTCACTTCACTTTGTCCATCCATCCGTCTGCTCAAATTCTGAATCCTCACTATGGACCAGGCATTATCACTGATGCTGGGTGAATGAAATCACTATTATCTCTTGCATCCTAGAGAGGTGGCATGAAATATGCAACTTACTGATACACGTGCTCCAGACTTTCCACACGGCATCAAATGTGTTGCCTCTAAACATCCAGATCTTGTGCAGCTCAAAACTTACGCTTATATTTCATGGAGCCCGTAGAGGCTCTGGGCTCTTTCTGTGCCACGGGTACTGGGCACCTCTGGGATGCTGGTTGAAGCTCCTCACCATTTCGAATACTTTTGTTTCTTTGGTTCAGTCTCAGCCCCACCACCGTCATTTTCTCTGGGTAAATGAGGTCAGAGGTCGCTGAAAGTCACTGAAGGAGCTGTGGACGTGGTTGGTGACTGAGCTCACAGCATTTAGGCTGAGCTGTGAGTCTGGGCAGCGCTGAGTTACCTGCTGTCTCCGGGTCTGGGGCTTCCCTGGTGGGTCAAACAGTAAAGAATCTGCCTGCAGTGCAAGAGACCCGAGTTTGATCCCTGGGTTGGAAAGATCCCCTGGAGAAGGAAATGGCACCCACTCCAGTATTCCTGCCTGGAAAACTCCATGGACAGAGGAGCCTGGCAGCTACAGACCGTGAGGTCACAAAGAGTCAGACAGGACTGAGCGACACTTCCTGTGAATCTGAGCCCTCAGCTTCAGACTGCTCAGATCCAGGTGGCCAAGGCCTTTTCCAGCTTGAATTATTATTATTATTATTATTTTTACTAATCTGCTACTATCACTATTTTTAATTTCTAAGTTGCTAGAATTGTAATGCCAGTGCTTTGAATAGTGGTTCTTAAGCCCGGTAGAATCACCAGCACATCTTTTATAAATCCCCAGACCTGGGGCAGAAGAATTGATTCTCAGTCCCTAGAGACACAGCCCAGAGTTTGAAGCTTTAGAGAAGATTCAAATGTGCAGGTGAGTTTGGGAAGCACTGACTTAGACCAGGAGCCTACCAGTTTTTCTCTTAAGGCCTGGGTAAAGATTCTGATAAAGAAGGCTGAGCACCAGAGAACTGATGCTTTCGAATGGAGAATATTCTCTATTCGAGAATATTCTCAGCTTTGTGATCCCCAAGATCTCTTTTACAACTGTGTGCCGCTGCTATTACAGCATGGATAGCAGCCACAGAGAGCACACAAATGAATGAGCATAACTGTGCTCCAGTAAAACCTTATAAGAAACACAGAGAGGACCATGTTAAAGCAAAGGCCCCTATTTGGCCCATGGACCATAGTTTGTATCCCCATAGCCTAGAACAGTTCCTGGCACAATATCAGAAGGATATTATTATATCAGATGGATGAATGAATGCAGTGGAATACATCAGATGGGTGGTTGAAATGTTCAATAAGCTTTTAATAAGCACCTACTATATATCTGGCTCTGTGCTACGAGCTGGGATTCAGAGAAAACGATGTGTCCTGTCTAGTTGGAGAAACAAAACCATCAACAGATGATCAAGACAGAGTGAGACGGAGGCAGTTAAAGATGTATGAGCTGGCTGCCCTGGAGGCCCAGGGGAGGGAGGAACCAATTGGCTTGTGGGATATGGAGGAAGTCAGGGAGAGCGTCCCAGCAGAGGCTTTAAACAGAGTCGGGGAGGAAGGTTTTCAGTCTGACTCCCAGCTTCCAGGAATAGAGTTCCCATCAAGTTACCACAAGAATGGAAGGAGGCTGTTTACTCCCCCAGGTCGCAACCAGATGAGTCGGGGTCTGCGGCAGCTCCGTCCATGATGAGTCTCCCCTCTGGATCCTTACTTTCTTTTCCTTTCTGTGTTGAGAGCTTCATGGGTGACTGTATAGAGAACGTGATGGTTTAAATAAAAGGTGGGCTTTAGAAGAAGACATGCTTAGTACATTAGCTAATTTCCATATCTGGGAAAACAGAGAGGATTGCAAACCTACTTCAGTGTGTTTTGCAAAAGTCAAATGAGGTGAAGCAAAGAGATGCTTGGACATGCACGTGGCACCTGTGAGCCCTCAGATGCATTCGCATTGCCCTGGTTGTTGTAACCTCCATCCTTATCAATCCCTTCTTCTGTTTGCTGATTGCTTTTGCGTCCTTATAAGTTCACTGGGCCCAGGATCTGTCAAGCCCCTTGAGAAGCACCCCTTTCTATTTTATATCCTGCCAACTGCTGACTCAGACCTTTAATGTCCCAATTCAAATGGCCAGAAAAGAGAGAACCTGGTCGGCCTACGTCCGTGTCCCAAGTCACCAAGTTGCCTCTGGATGGACCACCCTTCAGTCCACCTGGGCCCCTGGGCAGGGGCTGCGTCTCTGTCCCTAAGAAAGGGCTGGGAGTGGGCGGTCCCCTGAAATGAAACCAGTGCAGAGAGCCAGTCGGGTGAAGGCCCATCAGGGAACGATGTGCAAAGATGAAGGATAAGTCTGGTTGCTTCCCTCTGCCCTGAAAGAGCACCTGGGGCAAGGTCCCAGCTCAACCAGAGGAAGCAGTGGGGTGGGGGGCCCGATGTCCCAAAGTCTGCAGCTCTGCCCTCCAGCCCTGCGTGCCAGAAACCCAGCCAGTCCTGGTCATCGGCCAGCCATGCAAATGAGCCAGTCCTGGTCATCGGCCAGCCATGCAAATGAGCCCCGGCCCACCAGCCCCGCCCTGTGGGGCAGAAGAGCCAGCCCCCAAAGGAATCATTCTGGAGTCAAGTGTGCAGGTACAGCCCAAGGACTGTAGGCGCCTTTGTTTGCTCCCATCTGCGAGCACCCAGGCTGCCAAACCATATTGGGAGTATAATGAGAAATAACGGAATCAAAATAATGTAAAGGAAATAAGTGCTGAAGAGGATAATCAACATCCTTTCTGAATAGATTTCGTGCCAGGGAGACGGGAGCAAAGGGAATGTTTTACCCCCGGGGCCAAGGCAGACAGCGGTCCTGGAAAGGAGAAGGGGAAAAAAAATCACTTCCTGGAAGAGACTCTTTTAATTGTTCCTTTAAAAGGTGGGCAGGAGCTGCCAAGACCCAGAACAAGTCCTCCGTTTTGGGGGTGTCTTCATTTTTGCAACCCTAGGAGAAACCAGACACCCCCCAACCATGAGCACGGGCCACATAGAGCAGTGGTTTTCCCTGGAGCCTCACCCAGCTTGGCAGCAGGCAGGCTGTGTGCATTTCCGTCTCCGACATGCTGATGGAGGGTGGGCTTTGGGGTCCCAGCTGTGCCACCTGCCTAGCCTGGTGACCTATGAGTTCCAGATTTTTCTCCAAGTCTTACTTTTTTTCTCCAACAAACTCTCATCCTGCTTTGTTTGTAAAACTCTCATCAGTAAAAAACAAAACAAAACAAAATTTAGGCACCATTTTGGCTGGCAACAGATTCAGCAAGATAATATGAGAGCCACAGTGCATCGTAAGAGGTTCAAGCCAGGTTTATCAACTCCCTCTTCTTACTCACTCCTTTTCTGTCCTCCTTCTCTCTCTCTTATCAGGAAGTCTTGCCTCATTCGTGATAATGGGGTTCACATTTGCTTTTCCCATCAGCCCCCTAGGAAAGTGGACATTATGCTCTTGCAATGAGGGGGGAAATCTGGAAAGTCGTTTTCTTGCATTTTTCATTTCATCCTTCTGTTCACCGTCTCTGTTGGATGGTAGGTTTCCGCCTAGGAGTCATCCATAGAGGGCACTCGGGCCAAGAGAGTGAGGGAACCCTCATCCAGGGCGCCCCCACTTTCTTCCCTGCCCTACTTTTCTTAGCGGTCTAACCACAGACGTTTCTTTCCATCTCTTATGGAGAAGGCTGCCCCTGACTTTCACACCATTCCTGCCAGCTTCTCATCATCCTCTGAACCACCACGAGATACAGCCTGTCCACCTTAATAAAAATGGCAGGAAGGCACCCCGTGTGAATCCCGCGGCGTCCGTCATGCCTCTGGCTGCGCTTTGGACCCCAGACCCCTCGGCTCCGTGCTGGTACCTAGGGAGCAAAACAAGAAGAAAGCAACCAGCAGAATAAAATGACATACGGACGTTCTTTGCATGGTGCTCAACACTGCTTCTTTAACTCTGCAACCACCCTGAAGAAGCACGTGACTGTTACCCCATTTGGTGGATGAGGGAGACGGGCACAGAGACATAAGCAGTTCACTCGAGGTCTCAGAGCGCTGGGTCTGAACCCACGTGGTCTCTCTGTGGAGCCAGTGTGCTGACCCGTACGCCAACAGAACAGCACACTGCCCCCCAGGTACCCTGCAGGTAAAACAAGGAGCTGAGTGGACATCCGAGCCTGAGAGCCAGAAAGGCATCCAGGCGATTCACTCTGCTCTGCAACAGAGGACTATTTGAGGCTGAAACAGTAGCCTAGAAACCCCCTCTCTGATAAGCATCTCAGGACATGCAGGTGGCCTTTGAAAGACAGCATGAGATTGCAGGGTCTAAGCAAACCCTCCCCCAGAATTAGCGACCGTCCCCCTCTCCCCCCTGCAGCACATTCAGACCTGGAATGGCCCCCGTGGTCCACTTATCAGATGGTCGTACCACTCAAAGACAATTCACTTCTCTGCCCCTATCTTATCTCCCGAATCACACACCATCCCCAAGTTGAGTTGCTGGTTCCCAGTTCCCCAGCTCCGGCAGCTCCATGGCAGGAGTTCAGAAATCTTGGATTCCCAGTGGCACAAGCCCCACTCCGGGCTGAAGGCTGAGTCCGTGCCGGTTTTTCATAATTGGTTTTCAGAGCAGCCGGTTCCGTGATGTGTCATTGTTAGCAGTTGTAAAAAGATAACTCACATTTTTAAAAGCTTAAAGCTTGCTCGGTGCAGATAAAAACTGTGACAAATTATGCCCGAAAAATCATAAAAGTGGAGAGAGACATGTTAATAACCAAAGGTGGCGTTTCATTTAGAGGTCAGCCAGACCTATTAAAGTGGCCAGGAATTTCAAGCTTTGGCAGTAGTGATTTGACCATATCACTTATCTTCTGCAGCCCATGCCTAAGTATCTCCCTGGGTAAAAAAAATAGTCATCATCATCATCCACAGACAGTAATACGGGAGGTCAGGGTGAACTGGGGAGAAAAGCAGTATTGCCAGAAGAAATCCAGCTTTCGAGATGTTCAAATCGACCAAGACCATTACATGCTTCGGTTCCCACGCTTTCACCCCCCCATATTCGAGAACATGCTTACACATGCAAACACCAACACACGCCCAACATACCCACTTGCTGTGTAAAATAGCTATGTGACGATTTTTCTGCAAGAAAAAAAAATGGAGAGAAAATTGATCTGAAGATTTGGATGACAAACACAAGTGTGTAAAACATCATCTGGTTTTTCCAAACTTAAAAAGAAAAGGTTTTTTTGTTTTATTTTGGGGGGCTTGTTTGTTCTTTGGTTCTTGTGTGTGTGTGTGTGTGTGTGTGTGTGTGTGTGTGTGTTTCCCCCTCTCCCCCCTGCAGCACATTCAGACCTGGAATGGCCCCCGTGGTCCACTTATCAGATGGTCGTACCACTCAAAGACAATTCACTTCTCTGCCCCTATCTTATCTCCCGAATCACACACCATCCCCAAGTTGAGTTGCTGGTTCCCAGTTCCCCAGCTCCGGCAGCTCCATGGCAGGAGTTCAGAAATCTTGGATTCCCAGTGGCACAAGCCCCACTCCGGGCTGAAGGCTGAGTCCGTGCCGGTTTTTCATAATTGGTTTTCAGAGCAGCCGGTTCCGTGATGTGTCATTGTTAGCAGTTGTAAAAAGATAACTCACATTTTTAAAAGCTTAAAGCTTGCTCGGTGCAGATAAAAACTGTGACAAATTATGTCCCGAAAAATCATAAAAGTGGAGAGAGACATGTTAATAACCAAAGGTGGCGTTTCATTTAGAGGTCAGCCAGACCTATTAAAGTGGCCAGGAATTTCAAGCTTTGGCAGTAGTGATTTGACCATATCACTTATCTTCTGCAGCCCATGCCTAAGTATCTCCCTGGGTAAAAAAAATAGTCATCATCATCATCCACAGACAGTAATACGGGAGGTCAGGGTGAACTGGGGAGAAAAGCAGTATTGCCAGAAGAAATCCAGCTTTCGAGATGTTCAAATCGACCAAGACCATTACATGCTTCGGTTCCCACGCTTTCACCCCCCCATATTCGAGAACATGCTTACACATGCAAACACCAACACACGCCCAACATACCCACTTGCTGTGTAAAATAGCTATGTGACGATTTTTCTGCAAGAAAAAAAAATGGAGAGAAAATTGATCTGAAGATTTGGATGACAAACACAAGTGTGTAAAACATCATCTGGTTTTTCCAAACTTAAAAAGAAAAGGTTTTTTTGTTTTATTTTGGGGGGCTTGTTTGTTCTTTGGTTCTTGTGTGTGTGTGTGTGTGTGTGTGTGTGTGTGTGTGTGTGTGTGTATTTTCATTTAGCTGAGATTGAAGTAAATGCAAAAGGTGAATGATCTTCATCTGGTGGGAGATGCTCCAAGATTTATCCACACAGTGGGAGGGGAAGAGTCGAATGGAGTCTGGCATCGGTTGTTTTGAGAATGGGAGGTTGCCAAGCCATTGGTTGAACCCATACAATGTGTGCCTCCCAGCCAGTGCCCCCCGCCCCACCACAACCAGACTGAGTGTCTGTTTCACGTGGTCAGTTTCCGAAGGTGAACGATTGTTTTTGAAATTGACCTGTATTGCATGCCCTGGAGACTCAGATTGAGTAGGTCGTCTTCAAGGACAATACTGTTAATAATAAGGCAAAGTAGTAAAACCATTCTAGACCATAGTGCTTGGAAAACTGCATGAACAACAAGTTGAGCTACCTGAGTTTTGGCTTAGTGACAAATTGGACCCTGCTAAGCCAATCACCTGGCTTCCCGGAGCCTTTTCTCTTCTGTAAAATGGACGGGTCCCAATGCTGGTCTCACATGGTGTTGTAAGAATATGTGTGGACGGTGTGTTCCACACAGAGGCTCTGTCCTCCCTTCCCTTTCTTCAAGATGCTCTATGTTTTCCAGGATGTTTTCACTTTTTCTCCCATGCCGTTACCTGTTGGATCTTGGAGAGACACAAGGGAAAACAAAGGTTTGTAGATGGCAAGAGGCCTCTGCTCTAACAGGCAGATTGGCCCACAGTTGTATATTTAAAAAAATAGTCTTGATTCACATCCCCTCAAAATGACAAAACAGTCTCTACTTGCTGATGAGCATGTTGTCTACGGCAGCAGGTACACTCACGGTGAGAATCTTCCACTCGAGGGGAAGGCTGTGGTGAAGAACCCTTCCAAGGGCAGACAGTTGGCATTTTAAACATCTGCCTGATTCTACCATAACGTAGAAGTCATAGCAGTCAAGACATGGAAACTTTCTGTAAAGGTTATAAACAAGGCATGCTGTTTATCCACGGCCAGACCATTGCGTGTAACTTGGGCAGATATAAGGTAGCTGCATTTAATGCATTATAATACGTGAACATAATTATACACTTATTTACTTTAATTCTGCATAGATCTTCCATATTACTTAAGCACTGAGGAAGGAGAAGGAAGTGAAAACAGGGCATGGACCCTGTCATTTAAGCTCTGGAGTGGATTCCTTAATAAAATGCAATAGAGGATTTGAGGCCAGAATCATATCAGTTACAAGTCCATGGTATTTAGGGCCATTCAGGAAGGAATTATTACGATTAATTATTTGTTCCCCATCTGCTAGGCATTCTACTAACTGGGGAGTGGCTGAATAAAACTTCTGCCCTCGAGCAACTGCTTTAAAAAGAAATTACCTAAATTTCTTTGGGATCCTCACATGAGAGAGGTAGTCTTCCCTAATTCTTTACCATTCTTAAAGATTCGGTTTCCTATAAGTTACCAGAATTGCCTGTTTTTCAGCACATATTTGAAGCAGCAGACTGAATTGCAAATGCTCTTGATAGATTTGTTAGAACTTCAGTCTTTTTATCCCACTTAAGCAAAGGTCCGGGCATATACAGGTGATCAATAGTGCCCGTTATTAGATTACTTGTAATAAAGATGGCGAGCATGCACACACACACGGCGTCTCAGAGCGACTGCACGGGTAGCCATTGCCTTGTCCGACGCGCATTGACTATTCATGACCGACGTTGGACCAGACTAAGGGTAACACCAAGATGAACTAATGACTTCCCACCGGGACCCGTGCTCTGACCTGGTGGTTTCTGTTTTTCTCCTCTCATAGTGGATGTTGGGATCTGAAGGGTGGATTTCCATCTAGCTGGTACGGATATAAATAGGTATCCAAAAGAGAGCCTCTCTTGGCCCTCTGTGCATTACAGTGACTTTCTATTTCGTCGACATGTTTATGGGAAGGGTTCAAAGGGCAGAGATGTGGGATGGCCCAGTGAGTGCGTCTCCTGCTGATTCGTGGGGGGTAGGGTGGGGTATCCAGGGTTCATAGAGAAGAGAGAGATCTCCCATTGCTGTGTGCAGCTGGTTTCCAGGGTGGTCAGAGGAAAATCTGCTTGCCCTCGTGGAAGAAAATAATAACCAAGCCAAACACAACAGATGTGACTATTTTGAGTGGATATTTATTCTGAGGAAACTCTGCATTTGAAGCCATGGAATATAGCTTTGACCATCTCAATGACTGAACTCACCCAAGTCTAAAGCTAGATCAGCCCTTTCTTAGTTAACTGTGTGACTCTGAGAAAGTTCCTCAGACTCCCTGAGCCTCAGTCGCCTCTTCTGTAACAATGGGCTTGTAAACCAAGTGGGGTTTTTTATTTATAACACTTGGTAATGAACTCTCTGATGGAAACACTATCTTCTTTTGGCTCTTTGATGGTTGATGGCTTGTCCTGTGGGTCTCAGCTTCAGTATCACCTCAGAGAGGGATCCGTGATCCCCTGAATGAACAGGTCATCCTTACTCTGGTTCCCATCCCTGCTCCTTTCTGCCACCAAACCTCACAATTTGTGAGCCTGTATTTTATTTGCATATGTATTATATAATGTATGTAGAATTATAGACTTCTTTATCTGCTTGATGATCTTCTTTCCTCTCAAGTTTGCATCCTTTGAAGTGAAGTGAAATTGCTGTCATGTCTAACTCTTTGCGACCCCATGGGCTCTAGCCTACCAGGTTCCTTTGTCCATGGGATTTTCCAGGCAAGAGTACTGGAGTGGGTTGCCATTTCCTTCTCCAGGGGATCTTCCCAACCCAGGGATCGAACCTGGGTCTCCTGCATCACAGGCAGAGGCTTTACCATCTGAGCCACCAGGGAAGCCATCTTTTAGAGCCTTAAAAAGTGTCAGGCTTTTAAAAAAGTAGGTCCCCAGAAACATCTATTAAATAAGTCAATGAACACTAAAAAACCAAATCGAGAAAACAGAGTGTAAGGTATATATTAAAAGGGAAGGGGTTGGGCTTTTAAAATTTCATTTCATCCCTTTCCTCCATCATTTTTCTTCCAGAGACAAAATATAGAGCTTAAAACTGAAAAAAAAAATCAGTGGAAGAATTTTATGCATAAAAATGAAATGAATTTTAAACCTTCACTTGGGCAGAGACAAAATTCATATTAGAATTGACAGTCTGTTAATCACTATTCTTGGTGTAATCCAGTGAGAAACTCTGTTCCTTTTATAAGTTAAATTGATTCATACATATTGGCAAGTTAGCTATTTCCCTCAAAGGGAGTTGAATTTATTTGGGCTGTATATTAATACCTTATTATCTTTCTTATGCATCAATGACATGATCATTTCATCTCAGTGTGTTTATTAGAGTAAGTGCTTTTGGAAGGGGAAGTTAGAAAAAACCCACCTATGCCCAGCAATCTTTTTAGACAGATACATATAAATTTTTCTGACCTGTGGCTGAAACTGTTCTCTGTAGATCTTTGCTGACTGTGCCTCCAAGGTGTGTTATCAGCGTGTCGCGGTCAGGACATACTGTTAGAATGTAACTCCAGCGTGTTCTTCAGATATGTCATCTGTCCCAGTGCAAAAGATGGTAAATTTGCTTGCAAGAACTACGACTACTGATCAACCTCCTGCTGGAAATCTCCTCATTTAAATAGTCTTGTTAGTGGGTCGTGTTTATATAAGTTGGGAGGATGAACAGTGGGAACAGGTTGACCTTAGACAATTGCAACCCAGACAGGTCTGCAAGAGTTGGATTGACCTCATTAGCAGCAGAATAGTCATCAGATTCAGTTTGGCCCCTGCTAGGAGACCAGTGCAGGAGAAAATCCGTCTGATCCCAAGATTCTTGAGCAGTAATATAAAGTTTTACTGAAGCCATGTAGAGAGAACACCGAGGGAGAATTGTTTTATATACCACACAGCAAACCCCCTAAAAGGCCCATTTAACTACAACAGATGTGACTATTTTGAGTGGATATTTATTCTGAGGAAACTCTGCATTTGAAGCCATGGAATATAGCTTTGACCATCTCAATGACTGAACTCACCCAAGTCTAAAGCTAGATCAGCCCTTTCTTAGTTAACTGTGTGACTCTGAGAAAGTTCCTCAGACTCCCTGAGCCTCAGTCGCCTCTTCTGTAACAATGGGCTTGTAAACCAAGTGGGGTTTTTTATTTATAACACTTGGTAATGAACTCTCTGATGGAAACACTATCTTCTTTTGGCTCTTTGATGGTTGATGGCTTGTCCTGTGGGTCTCAGCTTCAGTATCACCTCAGAGAGGGATCCGTGATCCCCTGAATGAACAGGTCATCCTTACTCTGGTTCCCATCCCTGCTCCTTTCTGCCACCAAACCTCACAATTTGTGAGCCTGTATTTTATTTGCATATGTATTATATAATGTATGTAGAATTATAGACTTCTTTATCTGCTTGATGATCTTCTTTCCTCTCAAGTTTGCATCCTTTGAAGTGAAGTGAAATTGCTGTCATGTCTAACTCTTTGCGACCCCATGGGCTCTAGCCTACCAGGTTCCTTTGTCCATGGGATTTTCCAGGCAAGAGTACTGGAGTGGGTTGCCATTTCCTTCTCCAGGGGATCTTCCCAACCCAGGGATCGAACCTGGGTCTCCTGCATCGCAGGCAGAGGCTTTACCATCTGAGCCACCAGGGAAGCCATCTTTTAGAGCCTTAAAAAGTGTCAGGCTTTTAAAAAAGTAGGTCCCCAGAAACATCTATTAAATAAATCAATGAACACTAAAAAACCAAATCGAGAAAACAGAGTGTAAGGTATATATTAAAAGGGAAGGGGTTGGGCTTTTAAAATTTCATTTCATCCCTTTCCTCCATCATTTTTCTTCCAGAGAGAAAATATAGAGCTTAAAACTGAAAAAAAAAATCAGTGGAAGAATTTTATGCATAAAAATGAAATGAATTTTAAACCTTCACTTGGGCAGAGACAAAATTCATATTAGAATTGACAGTCTGTTAATCACTATTCTTGGTGTAATCCAGTGAGAAACTCTGTTCCTTTTATAAGTTAAATTGATTCATACATATTGGCAAGTTAGCTATTTCCCTCAAAGGGAGTTGAATTTATTTGGGCTGTATATTAATACCTTATTATCTTTCTTATGCATCAATGACATGATCATTTCATCTCAGTGTGTTTATTAGAGTAAGTGCTTTTGGAAGGGGAAGTTAGAAAAAACCCACCTATGCCCAGCAATCTTTTTAGACAGATACATACAAAATTTTCTGACCTGTGGCTGAAACTGTTCTCTGTAGATCTTTGCTGACTGTGCCTCCAAGGTGTGTTATCAGCGTGTCGCGGTCAGGACATACTGTTAGAATGTAACTCCAGCGTGTTCTTCAGATATGTCATCTGTCCCAGTGCAAAAGATGGTAAATTTGCTTGCAAGAACTACGACTACTGATCAACCTCCTGCTGGAAATCTCCTCATTTAAATAGTCTTATTAGTGGGTCGTGTTTATATAAGTTGGGAGGATGAACAGTGGGAACAGGTTGACCTTAGACAATTGCAACCCAGACAGGTCTGCAAGAGTTGGATTGACCTCATTAGCAGCAGAATAGTCATCAGATTCAGTTTGGCCCCTGCTAGGAGACCAGTGCAGGAGAAAATCCGTCTGATCCCAAGATTTTGAGCAGTAATATAAAGTTTTACTGAAGCCATGTAGAGAGAACACCGAGGGAGAATTGTTTTATATACCACACAGCAAACCCCCTAAAAGGCCCATTTAACCTTACTTTCCCAAAGCCCTCTTGTCATACCAGCTGCCCCGCATTCTTTCTCTGCTGTTCCCCAGAGCACAGTGGCTCTCAAACCTTGTCTCTCAAACCTTGTCAGGCACTGGAATAACCCTGCAAGCTTGATAACAACCCAAATGGCTAGGCTCCACCCTAGAGTGTCTGATTCAGTAGGTCTGGGGATGAGGTGGGAGAATCTGTATCTCGAACAAGTTTCCAGCTGGTGCTGATGCTGCAGGTACCAGGACCACACTCAGAACCTCTGCCTTGTCAGCTTGAGATCTGATCACAGTTCTGTGTAATCAAGTCCCTTCTATGTGAAAGGTGTTCGTAAATTAGAAGACAGAATTTGGTTGAATAGCAACAAACCCACTGATGATCCTCTCATCCGCTCACATCTTTCCATCTTGTCTTTAGGTATTTCTTAAGGGACAGTATCATATGCTTTCTGAGATCAAAACACATTTGTACTGTGCCATTCCCTTGAGATACTAGGTTTCCACTTTGCTTTTTCAAAATCAACTTGCTAATACTCCATTCTTAAGTTGTGCCAACACAAATTTTACCATGGTACAGTTCTCTGAAATGTCCTTTCCTCGTTTTTCTCTTCGGAGACCGAGACATTGTCGTGATTCTCTTCCTTTCTCCCTGTTTTCCTGAGCTGTTGCCTTTCCCCCTGTGAATCTTTTCATTATCTCAGGATATTAATTATCCAGATCCATGGATTTGAACTATCTAGAATAATCATCCGAGGTGGCTAGATTGTTTCTTTATCCTTTGTGCCCACTCTGGAGTTTCATTTGCAATTTAAGTACCCCTTCCAGTTTGAATATCTCTTCCTGGTTGAGAAGGCTAAAGAAAATACCAATCTGGGTCAAATTTCCCTGGTGGCTTACAGTTCACCAAGTGTATTGCATGCAATATCTGTTTAGGTGTTATTTATTATTTCTCCTCCTTTTATAGATAGAGCAACTGAATTGTTGTACATGGTATATAGCAGAGATTTAGTAAGTATTAAATTAACCAGTGAATGAATGAATGAATATCCATTACCTAAGCCGGGCACCAGGCCAGCTCTCCTCTTGTTCTTTGTTTTGCCCCAAACCTCAAGAGAAAGGCATCATTTTCTTAATATGAATGTGACATTCTTCTTCTTTCACTTTTTCTGGGATATGTTCAGGTCAACAAAAGTAAGGTCATGTGCAACCTGCAGACATGTTACCAGTGAATAGATAACTGGAATTTTTAAAATAAATCTTAACCCTGCTCCATCCATAGCACAGTTCACAGTTTGAGCATCTCTGCCAGTGTCTACCGTGCATGATTTGCATTTCTCAATTTTAATTTTAAATTAATTACAATGAATTCCATTGCGGTAGCCACACTTTGAGTTGTTCGGTAGCCCCATGTGGCTACTGACTACCATATTGGACAGTCCAGAAATGGAACATTTCTATTTTTGCAGAAAGTTCTACTGGCCAAATCCAGTGGAAAAAAAAATCTATGCTTATGCATTTTCTATTAAATCAACTAAACGGGGAGGTAGAAGTGGATTTTAGTGTTTCCTAGTGGTCGTTTTGAATTTTCCTGGTAGGAATAGACGCTTATTTAGCAAACAAACTTCCCAGATGAGCTGGAAGAACATGATTGAGTGGTGCCTAAAACAATAAAAGTCCTGAGACATGTTGATATTCTAGGCCGGCGACTTTGCTTGTGGCATTTTGGAACAAGATTCAGCATCAGGAAAGTGTCACCCAAGTTGAAAGCTCCCCTGTAAGAAATGTCTCGGTTTGACCTAAAGTAAGTGGAAGAGACAGGGTACAGGAAAAGGAAGCCGTGGAGGACGTCTCAGTGATAAATGGTACCCTGTCATACCACATTTGACGTCTTAACAGGAAAAGGGGGCTGTTGAGCCAGATGTGGGTTAAGGGAAGAAGTTCAAACCTCTCTCTCATCTTCATTTTGTTTTCCAAGGCGCAGGTTGAGTTCACGAGCCCTGAGCTCAATCACGGCATATCTCTTCTGCCAAACAGCAAGCCAGTCAGGGCAAATATGTTCCCCTGCGGAGGCCTCAGCCTTTCCCAAGAGCAGAACAATTACAGGGCCTCTGAACTGTGGGGAGACTGCAGCCAAGAGGGACGCGCGCCGCAGTCGCCATCAGCGGTCACATCACGTGTGCTGCAACTCCAGAGGTCGAGTGCGGGACCCCGGAGAGAATGCAGCCATCCCAGCCCGCTGACTCTCCTTGGGCCAGGCACGGTCAGGCCCACATCTGTCAGGCTCTAGAGTTTCCAGTCTTCATGGATTGCATTTCTTAAACACCAAGCAAAAAGCCGGTGCTCCATCTTTTGCCTGCAGTGCAGGAGACCTGGGTTCAATCCCTGGGTTGAGAAGATCCCCTGGAGAAGGGAATGGCAATCCACTCCAGGATTCTTGCGTGGAGAATCCTGTGGACAGAGGAGCTTGGCGGGCTACAGTCCATAGGGTCACAAAGAGTCAGACACGACTGAGCAGCTAACGCTTTCTTTAGCGGAGCAGAGTTCATTTGCCTCTCGTCCGATTCTCCCCAGATAACTTGCACATCACCAGCACGCTTATCTGGGTTTTCTATCAGCCTGAAAGGTTCAGAGTATGGATCTGTTTTCCAGACTGCTGTGGACAGAGGAGCTTGGCGAGCTACAGTCCATAGGGTCACAAAGAGTCAGACACGACTGAGCAGCTAACGCTTTCTTTAGCGGAGCAGAGTTCATTTGCCTCTCGTCCGATTCTCCCCAGATAACTTGCACATCACCAGCACGCTTATCTGGGTTTTCTATCAGCCTGAAAGGTTCAGAGTATGGATCTGTTTTCCAGACTGCCCGTCTGACTGTCTGACCTACGGTTGTTCCCTCTCACAGAAATGCATGATGTTACCCTTGTTAAAACCACAATTAGTCTAAAGCCTTGACAGGAAATATCGGTTTGGTAAGACCAGCGGTGCTGTTAATAGGAAGTCACATGATTTGTAGGGAGAGTGGGTGCGTGCAGTTGAATTTACACGATGTCTACTTATCACTGATCTCTGGCTGCGGCTGCTGGCTTAGAATGCAAAGGCTCGCCTGCACACAGGAGCCCCCATCATTCTAGCCGGGAGGCCAGGGCAGGGCCGCCCTGCCAGGCCTCGAGGACGTCAAGGGGCAGCTGGTGCCTGGCGCGGGAGGCTTTGGGAAACATGGATTCTTCCCATCACGTTTCTCCTAAAAGGAAAGACTGGACTGATGGCCAGGCTTAAGATTGCTCCTAGCTAGCCCAGACTTGGCAGGCTGTTTCCATTATGACAAAAGGAAGTTGCCTCAGAGATGGTTAAAGAATCTGAGTCCCGTAAGAATAGCAGGCCCAATGACTGGAAGGGGTGTGGTTTGGAATTGAACTGATATGTGGTTCTGCCATATCCTAGCTTTGAGGCTTTGGCCTCAGTCTCCACATCCGTACAACGGGATTGATGCTACTCACAGGGAGTCAGTGTAGCTATTGATCTGTAGCAGCGGTGCTGCTAATCCTTACCAAAGGCCATTGATTATGTATTCTGTTCCAGGCATACTATCAAAGCCATAAAATATGACTATGGAAAGAGTGCACATTACAGTTAATTCAAGGAGGAGAAATCATCTAATTAGCCAGGTAGTCACAACAACACGTCTTAATCCTTCTGAGCTTCCGCTTCCTCATCTATAAAATATAGGCTTCCCAGGTCGTGCCAGTGGTAAAGAACCCACCCGCCAATGTAGGTAGACGAAAGAGATGTGAGTTCAGTCCCTGGGTTGGGAAGATCCCCTGGAGGAGGGTATGGTAAGCCATTCCAGTATTCTTGCCTGGAGAATCCCATGGACAGAGAAGCCGGACAGGCTATAGTCCATAGGGTCACAAAGAGTCAGATACAACTGAAGCAACTTGGCATAAACACGCACCTCTGTAAAATGTAGATAAAACCTCTCACACATCATTATTGGAAGAATTAAATGAGATCATGGTTAGCACAATTTTTGGTGCCTAAGAATGTGGATAGAAGCTAAGGAACGGGGCTAGAAGTTAATAATACTATCATTAACATTATTACTACTATAACTCTCATCCACCCAGTGCTGCCTCAAGTACCATTGAGGTAGCTGGGGCTATTTTGTCCTGCAGACAAAATAAAACTGCAGATTCTCAGTCAATGAATAGCTGTTGTAATTACTATGCTCAGAGTGTCCAATAGAGTGCTACTGGAAATACCCAAGTTGCATTTAGCCACCACTGAACAGATCGGTGGGAGAGGTGAGCCATAACAAAACACACCGATTAAGACGAAAGAAAATTAAATGTTTGATTGGTGCAAGAAGCATATGCCTTGAAAGTAGTCTGCATTTAGGTGTCTCATTGCAAACCCCTGACTGCCTGAAAGAGTGAAAGAGCCAGGAGCAAAGGAAGCACATTCACATTGTGTTTTATTTTTCTCTGGGTTTTCTTACAACCTTGATGAGTCTGTGAGCTGCCCCATCCTGGACTTAGCCCTTGCTCTGGTGGGTCTCAAGCCCATTCCCTGGGAGACCTCAGTGAGTCACTTCCGGGCTGGTAAGACAGAGGTCCACTCTAGCCCAGGGGTCCTCAGCTGGGAGCCTTGGTCTTTTGTTGGAGTTAGGGCTGTTATATAATTTCAGAGCCAGGTTGGATTGTCCCTCCTTGCGTCTCCCTCCTTCTCCTCAAAAGCAGAGCAGAAAGACAAGGGCAAGACTCTGTCCCTGCGGTTAGTAAGTTTCACTTATTCAAAGGAATCTGTTCCTCCCATCCAGGGTAAGTCATTATGTAATCAGTATAAAGAAAAGTCAGAATAAAACTAAAGGAAAGAAGCAAACATGTCTATATATATATTAAAAAAGAAAACTACAAACAACCCACAGCCAGCTAAATTCAACTTAAAACGGAAATCCCAATACATGGGACAGGGTAACCCTTCTGGTTGTTGGCGGCTATTTTTCTCTCCAATAATGCTTGGAGTGTCTGCTCCTTTGCTGTCCCCCCAGGCAGTCTCAGCTTTTGGAAAGAGGTGCGCTGACCAGTTCTTCAGGAACAGAAACTGGTCTGTAGTCCGCCTCCTCTTGCATTCTGAAGGCGGAGTCTTCCAACGCACCGCTCTGACGTGGTATCTCATATATCCTGACACCACCCGTGTTTCCATCATCGCTTACAAAGTCCTTCATCCTCTGCCATTATTCTGTGCTTCCCGGAACGTGTTAGATTCAGAAGCTAGAAGCCATGTGGAAGTAAACTGGGACTGGGACAGAAAAGGGGGTGATTCTTTCATCAGGGACCAGTTACAGTAAATGCTCTGTGTCCCTGCACACACAAAGCTCCCACGTCCCCATCTGTATGAGGCGCTGAGAACTGTCTCTCTTGCTGGGCTGCTGCCTAGGCAGTGCCGGGCCACTGCTAAGTGTGCAGTAGGTGCCGGCTGACACGTGACACCATCACCGTCAGCAGCAGCAGCATCCCCTCTCGGGAAGCACATCAAGTCCGTGAGGAATCACTGAGTCCAGATGCCCTGTCTTCTGTAGACAGCCAGGCCTCTGCAAGCTAGCTGGGCACCTGCGGTGTCCGTGATGAGGAGCAAGCTGTGGACGTTCGGAGGGGGACAAGCAGTCGTCTCTTCTGAGCTGAACGGGGTCCACACCTTGAACCCCCTTGTGCATGCACGACGTTAGAGGTTCCTGCCTTTGGATCACCAGGCATTTTCTTCTCAACTCCAATCAAATTATAATCAAAACTCTCCTGCCGACAGAGGTTGAGTCCTGTGAATACACTCAGGGCTTTCCACGCTGGCTCAGTCATTCCTTTACGTAGTCATTCATTCATTCGCCCCTGCACTCTGCAAAGGCATTCAGCCCCATCTTAAGAGCTGGAGGGTTGAGGACAGCAAGGTTTCCGGAACTCAGCACCCTGCACCCAGTGTGTAAATGGGTGATTTTGTGTGTACACACGTGTGTGCACACATATGCACCAACAAGTCAGCCATTTAAGGGGGAATGCCACGTCATATTCACTTCCATATATGCACCCCTCACTGTCTTAACATATCTTGATTATCTGGTCTATCACTAGATGGTATTTCCTGAATGAATGCATGAGCCAGACAAAGCCAGAGTGGAAAGAAGGCAGAGAGAGAGGGAGAGAATAGAAGCCTCTTCAGTCTCCCCTGTCTCCAAGACTGCTCACCCCCTCTGATAGCAGCCACTCCCTCCCACCCCACCCCACCCCCTGGAATCCTGCCGTTGGTCACACACCTGTCTCTTCTGGAAGGTCACAGACAGCCTTTTATCCCCAGGGCCTTCACAGCAGCCATCCTCCAATAGCATCATCAATAAGCACTTGCCGAATGGATGCTTTGTATCTGAGAAATATTACCAGGTGTCACTGGGAAATGGATTCCAGCAGGGGTTACCATCAGAAGTAAGGAAGAAGGCTGAGGTGGTGATCGTAGCCATTCAGAAGCAAAGAGTGGGCGAGTGAACTGAAGTCGGGGCAGAGGCTAGAGAGGAAAGAGCAAGTGGTGGAGATGATGGGACGAAAGCTCAGCAAAGGTCCACCAGTTGGTGGCAGAGGGGAGAGAACAGGCAGGAGCAAGGAGGAAGTGAGATCCTGAGCTTCAGCAGCCGGGAGAAAAATGGCCCCATTCATTTCAGTGGGCCTGGGAGGAAAGTCAAGGAGGATGATTGACAGGTAAAGAGCTCTCAAGGGGCCAGATGGGAATGTGAGAAAATAAGGACCTACCTTGGAAGGAAAGTTATGACCAACCTAGATAGCATATTCAAAAGCAGAGACATTACTTTGGCAACAAAGTTCCGTCTAGTCAAGGCTATGGTTTTTCCAGTGGTCATGTATGGATGTGAGAGTTGGACTGTGAAGAAAGCTGAGCTCTGAAGAATTGATGCTTTTGAACTGTGGTGTTGGAGAAGACTCTTGAGAGTCCCTTGGACTGCAAGGAGATCCAACCAGTCCATTCTGAAGGAGATCAGCCCTGGGTGTTCTTTGGAATGAATGATGCTAAAGCTGAAACTCCAGTACTTTTTCCACCTCATGCAGAGTTGACTCATTGGAAAAAGGCTCTGATGCTGAGAGGGATTGGGGGCGGGAGGAGAAGGGGATGACAGAGGATGAGATGGATGGATGGCATCACCAACTTGATGGATGTGAGTTTGAGTGAAGTCCAGGAGTTGGTGATGGACAGGGAAGCCTGGCGTGCTGTGATTCATGGGATCGAGAAGAATTGGACACAACTGAGCGACTGAACTGAACTGAAAGCCACCTTTAGGTCAAAAGTCCTGTGCAACTTGTTATACTTTAAAAAAATTTTACTGAAGTTTAGTTGAGTTACAGTGTTAATTTCTGCTGTACAGCAAATGATTTGGTTATACATATGTGTATATATATATATATGTATATATATATATATATATATATATAATTTTTAAAAATTCTTTCCCGTTATAGTCTGTCACAGAATATGGTTCCCTGTGCTATGCAATGGGCCCTTACTGCTTATAGAACAGCTTACCTCTCCTCATCCTGACCCCCACTCCTCCCCTCCACTGCCCCGCTCCCCCTTGGCAAGCACAAGTCTTTTCTCCACACAGAGTCTGCTTCTGTTTTGCAGATATGCTCCTTTGTGTCATGTTTCAGGTTCCACATGTAAGTGGTGTCATCTAGCATTTCTCTTTCTCGTTCCGCCTTCCTTCACTCAGCATGATCCCCTCTGGCTGGGTCCGTGTTGCTGCAGATGGCATTCTTTCCTTCTTTTTCATGGCTGAGTAGTATTCTGTTGTGTATGGAATCCACCCGTCGTCTGTCCATTCATCTGTCAGTGGACCTTTAGGTTGTCTCCACATCTTGGCTATTGTGAATAGTGCTGCTCAGAACATAGAGGTGCATGTACGCTTTTTTCCCTTCCTTGATGTGTTTCCACTGGCAAACCAGTGAAGCAAAGGGGATTATTTCTTTGGTAGATCACACCAGTAAGGTTAATCAACCGTTGCAACTGTTGAGTCCCTCCACCCAGTCCCAGCATCATGAGGCTGAACGTGATGCTCTGGTGCTCTAGGCCGCTGTTCTGGATTGGTTCACCTGTTTCACAGTTACTTACTGGTCCCCTTGTCTACTAGAGGCTGTGGATTCTATGATGAGTGAGAAGAGACGTAAGCCCTGCCGTTACAGAGTTCATGAGAAAGGCTGGAGGGATCCATGCAGAGAGGCTGACGTGAAGTGCACCAGAGAGGTGACGGAGGTCCTTGGTGGGACTTGCAGTGTCTGGGGGTGCTCCAGAGCAGGGGTCCCCAACCTCCTGGATCCAGTGCTTGATGGTCTGAGGGGGAGCTGATGTGATAACAATATGAATAAAGTGCACACTAAGTGTGATGCACTTGAATGTCTCCTAAACCATCTCCCTCCTCCCTGGTCCGTGGAAAAATTGTCTCCCGTGAGACGGGTCCCTGCTGCCATGAAAAGGTTGGGGACTGCTGCTCTGGGAGAAGGAGCTCCTGCAGAGACCCAGAGGAGGAGGAGGCGACTAAAGGAGTTAAGAGTGGGGAGAAGAATGTTCTAGAAGGAGCTAAGAGAGGACTGGAGGTCCTGCACCAGGAGGGACTCAGATAAGTATGGGGCTCTGAAAAGCCACCCATGGTGCTGAGAAGGGGAGCCTGGTGGGATAAGAGGCCAGAGGGAGAGTCGGGGCTAAACCAAAGGCGCCTTGGGGTAGGGGCATTGGCATGCCAGGGGTTGGGGCAGTGATCACGTCTGCTGAGGTAGAATGTGAGAATTCTCAGTAATTCTGACTCACGTGAATGGAGCCTGGTGGGGGGTGGTCAGAGGGGGTTGCCTGCCACACCGCAGCCGGCCCCATTGGAGTGGATGGTAAGGTTGCCCCCGTAGGTCACCACCGCTAAGAGATAACAGCGTCTCCCCTCGTTCTCTCCAGTCTGATGTAATCTTTCCGAAGGCTGGCAGCCCTTGCAGGAGAACTGTTTCAGCTACCTATTAATATTTTAACATGCTTTTAAGAAAATTTGGCCTTTCGTCGAGCTGGTCTCAGAGCAGATATATATCACAGTTCATGATAGACGTTACACTTATCCCTGTGCTGTGGGTCTGTTTGTCTTGTTTGGATTCATTTTTAAACATCTATTATTAAAAAAAAATCTTTCTTGTCAGTTATGTGTTTGCTCCCACAGTTCCTCAGCTTGTTTACTCTGAGCCAGTCACCCCCCTACACACCTCACCCTCCCCACAAGGATGGCATGCGGCGGATTTTCTGACCTGGGTGAGCAGAGATGACTACTCTCAAATTAAGCAGAGGGAAAAAAAAAGAAAATCCAGAACCCCGAGGCTAAACCAGAATGTCTAGTAACAAGGAAATTATAGCCTGCAACTGGCCTTGTACTTGGAAAAAAAAAAAAAAAAGAAAGAAAATAAAAACAACCGTTCTCTCTCTCTTAACAAATATTTATTGAAACTTTACTATGTCTGTGGACTCCATGCGATGCTCACACGTGGCAATCTCATTCTTTTTTCTTATGACAGCTCTTGGAGGTGAAGTGAAGTGAAGTGAAGTCGCTCAGTCGTGTCCGACTCTTTGCGACCCCATGGACTGTAGCCTACCAGTCTCCTCCGTCCATGGAATTCTCCAGGCAAGAGTGCTGGAGTGGGTTGCCATTTCCTTCTCCAGGGGATCTTCTTGACCCAGGGATCAAATCCTGGTCTCCTGCATTCCAAGCAGACACTTTAACCTCTGAGCCACCAGGGAAGTCCATGTTTAGCAGGTGAAAAATGTGAAGTGGGTATTTTTGGAGGCAGGGGGTAGTAAAAAACCTACCAGTAGGCAGAACGGAAACTCACTTTTGTCCCAGATCTCTTCTGCCTGCCTGGAGCCTCGTATTTATCCTTTCTTTCCATCTCTAAAGGGAAGCTGTTGGGCAACTAGAACATTCTGGTCTGGATGACTTCCATGCAGGGGGCTGAGCTCAGGGGCTCCGTCTAGAGAGGACACGTGAGCTGAAACCTCACCAGCAAGGAGGAGCCCGTGTGGGGAGCATTTGAGGAAGGGCATTCCAGACGAGTGAGGTTATGAGGTGAGAAGGAAGAGCTGATGTGTTTGTGGACCAGGCAGGAGTCGCACGTGGCCAGAAGGTGAGGTGGGAGGAAGCACATGGTACGAGGCAGTCAAGGGCGGGCCCATCAGGTCCTGGTTGGTCAGCCAGGAAAGCGGGCATCTCTCTGATTGGGGGTGTGCGGCCAGTTAAAGATGGCTGCACGTGCCTGGACACTCCTACCCCCAGAGCTGGCATCTTCATCCCCTTCCTTCGAGTCCAGGAGGCACCCTCCCTCCTTTGGGCAAGGCAGTATGGCGGAGGTGATGCTGTGCCAGCTTCTGGTCCCTGGCCTCAGGGAGGGGCACTTTCTACTTCTTGTTTTCGAACCCTGTTTTGGAGGCCTAGGGCTTCCCTGGTGGCTCAGATGGTACAGAATCCGCCTGCAATGCAGGAGACCTGGGTTCACTCTCTGGGTCAGGAAGATCCCCTGGAGAAGAGAATGACAACCCACTCTAGTATTCTTCCTGGAGAATCCCAGGGACTCCAAGGAGCCTGGCGGGCTATAGGCCATGGGGTCACAAAAAGTCAGATACGACCGAGTGACTAACACTTTGACTCTCTAGGAGTCCTAAGCCACTGTGTAAGCATTGCACCAGAGAGGTGACGGAGGTCCTTGGTGGGACTTGCAGTGTCTGGGGGTGCTCCAGAGCAGGGGTCCCCAACCTCCTGGATCCAGTGCTTGATGGTCTGAGGGGGAGCTGATGTGATAACAATATGAATAAAGTGCACACTAAGTGTGATGCACTTGAATCGTCTCCTAAACCATCTCCCTCCTCCCTGGTCCGTGGAAAAATTGTCTCCCGTGAGACGGGTCCCTGCTGCCATGAAAAGGTTGGGGACTGCTGCTCTGGGAGAAGGAGCTCCTGCAGAGACCCAGAGGAGGAGGAGGCGACTAAAGGAGTTAAGAGTGGGGAGAAGAATGTTCTAGAAGGAGCTAAGAGAGGACTGGAGGTCCTGCACCAGGAGGGACTCAGATAAGTATGGGGCTCTGAAAAGCCACCCATGGTGCTGAGAAGGGGAGCCTGGTGGGATAAGAGGCCAGAGGGAGAGTCGGGGCTAAACCAAAGGCGCCTTGGGGTAGGGGCATTGGCATGCCAGGGGTTGGGGCAGTGATCACGTCTGCTGAGGTAGAATGTGAGAATTCTCAGTAATTCTGACTCACGTGAATGGAGCCTGGTGGGGGGTGGTCAGAGGGGGTTGCCTGCCACACCGCAGCCGGCCCCATTGGAGTGGATGGTAAGGTTGCCCCCGTAGGTCACCACCGCTAAGAGATAACAGCGTCTCCCCTCGTTCTCTCCAGTCTGATGTAATCTTTCCGAAGGCTGGCAGCCCTTGCAGGAGAACTGTTTCAGCTACCTATTAATATTTTAACATGCTTTTAAGAAAATTTGGCCTTTCGTCGAGCTGGTCTCAGAGCAGATATATATCACAGTTCATGATAGACGTTACACTTATCCCTGTGCTGTGGGTCTGTTTGTCTTGTTTGGATTCATTTTTAAACATCTATTATTAAAAAAAAATCTTTCTTGTCAGTTATGTGTTTGCTCCCACAGTTCCTCAGCTTGTTTACTCTGAGCCAGTCACCCCCCTACACACCTCACCCTCCCCACAAGGATGGCATGCGGCGGATTTTCTGACCTGGGTGAGCAGAGATGACTACTCTCAAATTAAGCAGAGGGAAAAAAAAAGAAAATCCAGAACCCCGAGGCTAAACCAGAATGTCTAGTAACAAGGAAATTATAGCCTGCAACTGGCCTTGTACTTGGAAAAAAAAAAAAAAAAGAAAGAAAATAAAAACAACCGTTCTCTCTCTCTTAACAAATATTTATTGAAACTTTACTATGTCTGTGGACTCCATGCGATGCTCACACGTGGCAATCTCATTCTTTTTTCTTATGACAGCTCTTGGAGGTGAAGTGAAGTGAAGTGAAGTCGCTCAGTCGTGTCCGACTCTTTGCGACCCCATGGACTGTAGCCTACCAGTCTCCTCCGTCCATGGAATTCTCCAGGCAAGAGTGCTGGAGTGGGTTGCCATTTCCTTCTCCAGGGGATCTTCTTGACCCAGGGATCAAATCCTGGTCTCCTGCATTCCAAGCAGACACTTTAACCTCTGAGCCACCAGGGAAGTCCATGTTTAGCAGGTGAAAAATGTGAAGTGGGTATTTTTGGAGGCAGGGGGTAGTAAAAAACCTACCAGTAGGCAGAACGGAAACTCACTTTTGTCCCAGATCTCTTCTGCCTGCCTGGAGCCTCGTATTTATCCTTTCTTTCCATCTCTAAAGGGAAGCTGTTGGGCAACTAGAACATTCTGGTCTGGATGACTTCCATGCAGGGGGCTGAGCTCAGGGGCTCCGTCTAGAGAGGACACGTGAGCTGAAACCTCACCAGCAAGGAGGAGCCCGTGTGGGGAGCATTTGAGGAAGGGCATTCCAGACGAGTGAGGTTATGAGGTGAGAAGGAAGAGCTGATGTGTTTGTGGACCAGGCAGGAGTCGCACGTGGCCAGAAGGTGAGGTGGGAGGAAGCACATGGTACGAGGCAGTCAAGGGCGGGCCCATCAGGTCCTGGTTGGTCAGCCAGGAAAGCGGGCATCTCTCTGATTGGGGGTGTGCGGCCAGTTAAAGATGGCTGCACGTGCCTGGACACTCCTACCCCCAGAGCTGGCATCTTCATCCCCTTCCTTCGAGTCCAGGAGGCACCCTCCCTCCTTTGGGCAAGGCAGTATGGCGGAGGTGATGCTGTGCCAGCTTCTGGTCCCTGGCCTCAGGGAGGGGCACTTTCTACTTCTTGTTTTCGAACCCTGTTTTGGAGGCCTAGGGCTTCCCTGGTGGCTCAGATGGTACAGAATCCGCCTGCAATGCAGGAGACCTGGGTTCACTCTCTGGGTCAGGAAGATCCCCTGGAGAAGAGAATGACAACCCACTCTAGTATTCTTCCTGGAGAATCCCAGGGACTCCAAGGAGCCTGGCGGGCTATAGGCCATGGGGTCACAAAAAGTCAGATACGACCGAGTGACTAACACTTTGACTCTCTAGGAGTCCTAAGCCACTGTGTAAGCAGCCAGATGACCCTAAGACTCGGTGCGTGGGGTGATGACACGGGACACTCCAGTCAACAGCCCCCTCTGAACCCCTCCAGCCACCCCCACCAAAGCACCAAAACACATGAGTGACGTCCTTCTGAAAAGTCCGAGCCAGGCCATCCACCAGCTGCATATACCCAGTGACCCGACTCAACACGGTATAAAGCCGAAAACCCATCCAGCCAAGCCCTGTCTGGCACTGAGAGCTACGATAAAATTGCGGTTGTTTTCAGCCACTGCATTTGGAGGTACCTGGTGATACAGTGGGCACCCAGAACAGATGAGTCATGGAAGGGGTGTTGGGGAGCCGTGATTTAGTGACTACACCATGGAAAGATAACTGTGGTCACTGCGTAGAAACTGAATCATGGGAAAGAGTGAGGGCAGGCGTGGAGTTGGCAAGATGGATTCTGGAGTCGATTCCCGTTGTCCAGGTGAGACAGTGAGGAGTGACAGTAGGAAAGGAGTTTGAATTGGATATATACTTTGGAAAAACCAAAAACAGAAAGTGGAACTCACTGCTGGATGAACGTGAGATTGATAGAGTGACCCCTCCCCGGTACCCTAAGATCCTGGAGAGGTGGCCCTGCCTTTCTGTGACACAGGTAAGACTGGCCCTGCTCACGTCTTGCTCTGTAAAGATCCCCCGTCCCTGGCGAGGCCAGGTGTCAACCCTGGCAAGGGGCGCGAGGACAGTTCGGCTGCCACTGAGCGAGCTTCACTGGGGGCAGGACGAGATCCAAGTGGGGCCTCTGGGTTTCCAGAAGTGTCATTTCCAGTGGGCCACCCCGCATCCTGAATGCCCCAGAACAGGGGAGCTGGAAGGGTACTGGTCTGAGCTCACTACCCATCCCCCCTTGCCCACCATGACAATTAGCAGATTACCTCCAATCTCAATCCAAAGAGGCAGGACCCCTAACCGACCAGCTTCCAACATCGCTTTCTTCACGTGCTCCCAGCCCCGAGCATCAGTCTCAGAACCACTCCTCTTTCCATGTAGAAATCTGCTGAGTATGCTTTTGCTGGGCAATCCCTCCAGGGGAGGAAACTTTGGGAGGAGAGAGACTTCCCAGTCTCCTCGGGTTGAGCCAGCAGCTAGTTGTGGGGCTGAGTCAGGCTCCGGTTAGCAGCATTTTATTTCGGGTCCTCAGCTGAGTCACCCCATGCTCTTTCCAAGGAGTTCCAATGAGAGAACGGCTTGGAGAGGTTGAGAGAGCTTGCCAGTGGAGGATCCAGAGGCCCGGCATTTGCTGAATTTCACTTCCCTTTCAAGTTATTGCTTCACTCCAGCTGGGGCGCAGGTCACAGCAACCCGCTGGCATCCAGCGCTCTCACGATTCGGGAATAGCTGAGTGCCCCTGCGCGCCCAGCCTCAAATCCATCCTGGAGGACGGGTGTGTCTGTGGCGACTAAGGTCTGTCAGCTTGCCCCCGGCCTTAGGTTTGAGGCTGCATTCGGAAAGACTGCTTTTCCAAATGTCAGTGAGAGGCTGGGCGACAGTGCCTCCAAAGTCACCTCCATCTACACAGACTCAGAAGTTTCAGGTGTCCGCCGCCCTGAGGCTACAGCAGGGAAAAGAAGGAAAATGCTCTCAGACACACCAGTGAGCTAAACATCCTGGAAGTGGGCCTCCTCCCTTTTTTCAGCCTTGGTGCTTCAAGAGCATTCC
>SJYC01022254.1:0-14496 GCA_006408675.1 Madoqua kirkii | reverse complement strand
CTTTGCTGAGGTTCAGGAGGAGCCCACTCAACTAGGTTTTCCCTTTAATAGGTCTTTGCTGAGGTGCCGTGCATCCTGGATCCCATGACAGGCCCTGGAAGTCCAGCTGTCAGCAGGAGAGGTGGTCCAGGGAACCAGGCTGGACAGCTGCCACCCCTCGGTACCTTACACACAGCTTCCAGCCTTTCTGTTCCCCAGTTCAGATGCCTTTCCATCTAGTGAGCGCCTCATCACCCTGGACAGCCCATCTCAAACCTCCCCTTGGTTTTGAAGTCGTGCCCCCACCTCTCCAGGCAGAGCTAGCCCTTCCTCAGTGCTCCCACAGACGTCACCAGACCTCCATTCAATCCTCCACTCAAACTTCCACTCCATACCAATCTCACTGTATTATAATTATTGTCATGCATCTCCTTGTTGAGCTGAGGCATCCTGGAGGGCAGCCCCCCACCCTTTCATGCCCTCTTGTTGATCTTGGATTCCCTGATGTCTTCTCTGGAGTCAGGAACTTCCTAAGTGACTTTTAAGTTAATAGGGACTCAGTTAAGCTCAACTTGGCTCCTCTTCTGCCCTGCATGTTCCCCTCCCTTTGAGGGATCCAAATTGGGGAGTAATGGAAGATATGGGGGCAGTTCTTGAAGATGGAATGGGTTTGCAAGAAGGCAAGGTCCCTCTGCACGGCTTAACAGGATTCGTTGTTGGATGATTCTCGCACACAATGGTTAAAGCTGGCACTCATAAAAGCTAATACATGAGTATTTAAGAAATCCTGTGCTTTCATGTAAAGCATTCACAGGCAAAACGCCCTTTCACTGACCTTTTTTGGAAGAGCAAGGCTGTGATGGAGACCTGCGTGGTCCTTGGTGGATACCACATCCCATACTATATCACCTGGAACTTGCAATTTCACTGTCTCTTTCTTTAAGCTATTTTTTTTCTTCACTGAAGTATAGTTGATTTACAGTTTTGTATTAGTTATTGTGATGCTGCAAAGTGAATCAGTTATACATAAGTATACATTTCTTTTTTTTTTTTTTAGTATTCTTTAAACCCAATAAAGGTTTAAACCCTTACAGAAAAGAAGGGTTAAACATAGCTCCCTGTGCTATAGAGGGGGACCTTGTTGTTGATCTGTTCTCTATATAAAAGCTTACATCTGGTAACCCCAACCTCTCACTCCATCTCTCCCCCAGACCTGTCTCCCACGGCAACCTCAAGCCTGTACTCCATGTACGTGGGTCTGTTAGGTAGCCTCATGTGTATCATATTTTAGATTCCACGCATAAGTGACACCCTATAGTATTTGCCTTTCTCTTTCTGACTTACTTCACTTAGTATGATAACTCCTGGGTCCACCATGTTCTGCAAATAGCATTAGTCTGTTCTTTTTTATGGCTAAGTGGTATTTCTTTGTTTGCACACATCACATCCTCTGTATCCACGCGTCTGTCGATGGGCATTTAAGCTGTTTCTGAGTCTTGGCTGTTGTGAACAGAGCTGCTATAAACACAAGGGTGCATGGATCTTCTTGAATGATGGTTTCACTTTTTCGTGAAGGAGGAGAACTTAAGGACACACGGTCCAGAACCTTATCAGCGGTGTTTCTAGTCTTCCTCACTGCATCTGACTTGACCATCTCATCTGCCTTTGACAAGTCTTCCGGGAACATTGTGTTTCTACCCAGCCAAGCTGTCTTATTTGTACAGAGTTCACCCAAAATTTTCTAAATCCCAATTTCTTCATGATAAGACTATCTCTTACGGGTGACTCATAAATAGCTAGCGTGTGCTGAAGACTTCCCATGTGCTGCGTGCCAAGCCAGACACTTGAAGGATCTTAATTTAACCCTCCTAACAAAAAAAAATTAAAACTACATTGAGTCCAGCACAGCCATCTTCTTCTGGAAAGTGAAAACCCTCACGTGGCAAGGTTTTTGTGAGAATTCACAGGAGCAAGAGTTTTAGTAAAAAAAAAAAAAAAAAGCCTAAAAAGTAATCAGTAGACCCTACCCTCTGAAACAAGCCCAAAACGTATGGGCCGCTCACTGTGATCAAGGCACTCAGCTAATACTCAGCGTGGACTGACTTGCTGAGTTCTCCCAGTCACTTGACAATGACTTTGAGCACTGTTAACATCACCATCTCGAAGATGAGAAAACTGAAGCATAGAGTCACAGCTAGAAAGTCATCTCCAAGTCCAGCCAGGATTATAAACCCAGGGGATGTTAGTCCAGGGTCCGTCTGCCTTACCTTGCAGAAGTTTGGACAGGATGAAACAAAACAGTGATTATTTGGTTTAACCCTACCAAACGCTTGCCACCCCATAGTTCAAGGACAAATGTCCCTTCCATATCATTTCTTCCCTGTCCACAGACAACACAGACATTTGGCGATGATTTTCTTTTGCTTGCTTCTTCCGTAGTCTCCCTGAAATGAAAAATCTAAATAATGTCTACTCATGAGGGATTAAAAAAAAATTCATTAAATAAAAAGTCAATCTTCCAAGCTGACACAATTTCTCTTGAAAGGTGACACAGTCCTTTAAAAATAGCTGTGGGCCCCATTGTGCAAAGGTGGTGACAGAGACAGACGGCTTTTAGAGAGGTGTAATGTTCCCAGGCAGCCACTAGCAAGGCTAGCCCAGATAGAGATCAGTAATTCGATCAGCGGAGAGTGCTAAATGTTAGAGGTTAAGCTGCTATGTTCTTATTACTAATCAAACTTCAACACCATGCCTGGACGCCTCCAGTCCCTACAAGGAAATGGTAAGTTATGGAGAGACTCCAGCCCGGGCTCCTGGCTTCAGAGATGCTCCCCTGTTCCTGGTTATGGGCACGTCCCGCCTCCATCCTGGGGACACCCAGAGGAGGGGTTGGTTCCAAGTACACTCCCAGGATGCTGGCGATTTAAGGTTAAGTGATTCCCAAGGAAGGCATCATGTGCTTCTCAAATGAACAGACGACAGAGACACAGGTCCTTGGTGCAAATTTGGCCAGAAAGCTCTTTCTTTGTAACCACTCTAGAGCAAAAGCTGCTCTAGAGGCTGACTCATCATGAGCCCCACTGATTTCTTTCTCCTTAAGAACGCAAAAGTTTTTGAAGGTGGAGGCGTGCGATCTGGCTGGGCCTTTGCTTTCCGACTGTTGGTGGCGGGGCTGGGCTGGACGGTGTTTCCTCACAAGGTCTCCGTGGGTGCAGGGGCCCTCGTGGGGAGCTTTGGCCAATTTCTGTGGCATAAATGCTCCCAGCATGGCTAATTTCAGCTCACTCTGTGAAGTCACTGAACGTGGACACGGAGAGAGATCTGCACAGTCAGTTCTCAGCCTGAGCCCTCTGGTTAGAGGGCAGGTGGACGATCCAGACCCTGCCATGCTGCGTTGGCTACAATTCCCTCTCTAGGGTAGTCCAAACCCTCCTCCATCCATGCTTCCTTAAAGCCAGCTTTGCCCCTTTTCTGTGGTTTGGTAGAAATGCCCACAGCACCCACAGAACAAGCGGAAAAGGCAAAACGTGCCCTGCTTTGATCATGATGGTGGGTCAGCTTGGCCCCCAAGTTCTTGGCTGCAAAAGACAAAGAATCTGGTCTCATAGAGAAAAAAAAAATGTAGATCATTTCCCCAGAGCCTGTGGGTGTCCATCATGATGCCATCTCCTGCCTCACTAAGTCCCAGCAGGGGGTGTCAGCGGCTCCCCGCCCCCTTTGTGCGGAGGAGAAAACAGACTCAGGGAAGTCATTCTTATGAGGCCCCAGGCCTCCCAGTGCTGAGGCCAAGGTTTGATCTCATTCGTCTTCCTCTGGAACCCATGCTTTTCACCCCTTCCATGTCCCATCTGATCCCGGAAGGGCACCAGCCAGGGACATTTGGGAGTCACGGTTAGGTGGGATTCCCAGGAAAGTTGTTGGAGGGATGTTGACACGTGAAAGATGCAAAGATGTTCCAAAGGATGGGATGAGCAGTCTAAATATGTGGACCGCCTTTCTCATCGGAGCTCATCGCAAGCATGGGGCCAGGGTGCCGACAGAGGCAGAAGAGACGCTAGACCGGTCTTCAGGTGTGGCTTTCCCCATCCCAGGCAGCCGTTTGGGGAGTCAGGAGTCAGAAGATCCTCATGCGAACTCAGAGGCCCCCCCGCCCCCTTCCACATGCCGCCCCATCTTCTCCCTTCTGCTCCCACTTGGAGCAACACTCCCGCTCCCGTCCCCGTCAGTGGCAGCCCAGCGTCCGGGCTTCCCCAGGCCACGGTCCTTCTACCCTCAGCTGTTCCCGGGGGTGGACCGTTGTAGGCCCGCCAGCATCCAGTGCCTGTTTGTGGAGCCATTCCTGGGGGTCTCACTGGACACCAGGGGTGCTGGTGTGGCTGGCTCTGGAGCTCTTGCCCCGAGACCACTCAGGGTTGGTCTGGGTGGTGGTCTCAGTTGCTGTCTGGATCCCACCTCCCCCTGGGCTGGATGCATCCTAAGGCCAAGGACTGGGGCTGCTTTTGTCTCCCCGGATCTCCTCTCCTGTGAGCTCAGGAGGCTTGAGCCTCTGGTAGTCGAGTGGAGGGTCTGATGAAGTTAGAGGGTGGTGAACCAGACTGTCCTCTCTTGTGTAAGATTCTTCAGCCAAGGATGACCTCAAGGTCATCGTATCAAGGCCACTTCTGGGTGGGCCTCAGCACTTCCTGTTAAGTCGCTAGTAGCAAACCCCTCTGTCTGCCAGCTACTCGGGCTGACCCCACCGTCACTTCCTGCTCTCTCACGCAGAGATCCATCAGTGCACCCTTTGGGGTGTAGGGCAGCAAGATGACCTGGTTTAGGAAAGTCAGGGCATACGGTCTCCTGCCTGCTTCTAGGGCAGTGGGGACAGCGTGTGGGCGGAATGATGTGTGTGCAGGACGAGGTATGGCGGGAGAAGGATCGGGGAACCAGGCTTGTTCCCAGTTCCAGACTCTGAACGTGCCTGGCTCCCTCTCCCTGCCAGCTTCCGGGGCCCCGTGTGGGCCCAGAGCACTGCCGCTACCCTGCCTCAGTGCTGCTTTATTCAGACTTCCCTCACCAAGGGCGTGTTATCAAAGCCTTCAGCAGCTGGAGGTGGGCTGCCCTGGTGCTCACGGGCAGTAACCAGTCCTGTCGAGAAAATCCACCCCACCTCGCTGCGGAGAAGCTTCTGAGTGGTCCTGGCAACAGCCAGGCCGGTGACTGCTTCCTGGGCTTCCGAGATCTGAGGACTCCCCGGAACTGGGTTCCAGAGCAAAACTCTGAGACTCGAGGAGCTGACCTGGGCTTTGTCACTGGAAAGGCACTCTTGTTTCACGGCGGAGCACCCCCTGAAAGTTAAGTGGCATTTACTGCTGCTGTGTGCCAGGCTTGCACACACCCTCCATCCACATTGTCTCCTTCCATTTTTGCCAGAAAGTTAAGTGAGCCTTCCAGGTTTTACATGTGTTGGTCGAGATGGGGTTCGTGTGACTCCAACACCCCTCTCTGTGGGCTGCCTCCTGAGATACCCAGGCCCCAGCCAGGAGCGTCAGTGCGGCATGGGATCATGTGGCTCTGTTGGGCCGCCTTCTCCCCAGTGAACGTCATCAAAATTAAAAATAATCCCAGCTTGGAAGCAGTGAGCAGGAGGGGTCGAGGGTCAAGCTCCTGTAATGTTCTTGAAGCTTGACCTTGAAGACACTTGAAGCTCCAACCAATGAGCCTGGCACCCTAGCCTGTGGGAACAGGGGCCGATCCTGACGAGTGTCCCCCTGAAGCCTGCCAGGAGGGTGGGCCACCCCAAAAACAACCCCCACCACCACCCTGAGCACGTGGGGTTCAAGCAGGCAGGCAGGTTCCTTCTCCTCCAGAAGGCCGGCTGTTGTCGCATGGCGGGTGGAAAGGCAGGCAGTTAAGCTGCAGGTGGACAGGGCTCCTGGACCTGGGTCCTGCGGCCCTTTCCCCATGGGCGGGGCCGTGCCCTGGAATTCCTGTGCCTGGGGGTTCCTGCCACACGCCCGAGAGGTGTCGTTGGTGCAGAGGTGACACTGCCTGCAAATTGGCCATTTGAATCTCTGCGGGTGGCGTCCAGGAGCAGGGCCGGTTTTTCTGTCCTCAGACCACGTGTCCTGCTCAGAAGCCCTAGCCCAGAGCGCGCTGGCCGTGGAGCAGCTGGGGTGCTGACCCCACCGCAGCCAGCAGAGCTCCTCAGGGAGGGGAGAGGCCTCCATCCCCCTGCAAAGGGCACTTGTCAGACCCAAGAGGAGAGACCATTCCCCCGCCTGCTTGTGGCTCAGCATCTGGGAGAGGGGACCAGCCCACCCTTCACCCGTTCAGCAGGTATTTCCTGAGTTCATGCCTGTGGACCCTCGCTGCTGGGGAGCCAGTGCAGATGACAGATGTGGCCCCGTCCTCCTGGAGCTCAGAGACAGAGATTGCTGTCCGTTAGGAAGACCATGCCCCTTACCGTAAACATTCACCTACGCCAAACACCATGAAGGGTGACCAGCAGGGCCGACGTGTCTATCACTGACTGGAGGGGCCCATGCCCATGAGACCTGCAGAGATCCATGGAAATGTTTTTGGTGGTATTTTTGTTTCTGTTTTAACTATTAAAAAAAAATCTTTTTTTTAATTTTTTGGCTGGGCTGGGTCTTGGTTGCTGTGTGCAGCCTTTCTCTAGTTGTGTTGAGTCAGGGTTCAACCTATGACCCCCACAAAGGCAGGGAGATTCCTAACCACTGGACCATCAGGGAAGTCTCCATGAAAATGTTTTGATTTTCATTTCTTTTAAAAGCAAGAAGAAATATGAGTCTGATGAGTATGTAATCATGAACCCAGTCTGGACGACATTTACTTGGACACCAATTTTAAATCTATTTTTAAGTATTTGCCAGTGGAGAAAGGGACTTGGAGATGCTGGGGTGCCCAGGGCCCAGGAACACGGGGATGTGGGCCTGGGGAGAAGTCCTGCAGTCAGGACTTTTATGAGGGCGGGATAATGAAATCCCCAGGTTCAGGAAGGCTTCCCTGCAAGGTAATCATTAAGCTGAGAGGGTTAGAAAGCAGGGGTCCGCCACAGGGGAAAGGGTGTGTCCCAAGCAGATGGAACAGCATGCGCAAAGGCTCTGCAAGGAGTGAGAGGGCACGCAGGGTGGGTCAAGGCCGAGGCAGAAAGCGGTCTTGGTATTTAACATCGGAGCGATGGGAAACCAGGAGTATGGATGGCAGAAGTGGGGGCAGGAGAAGGAATTGAGGGCAGGTAGACCAATCTATCACAGTCATAGTTTTATTTATTTTAAATATCACATTAAAAATTCAAAAAAAATTGTCCTGGCTGCTCTGAGAAGCTTGACCACAGAAGACAGGGGTGAATGATAAAGAGTCTACTGCAACAGTCCAGGCAGGAGATGATGGCGGCTCAGACTAGGTTGTGAGAAGGGTGAGTATGATAGAAACTTAGGAGGTGACAAGCTTAGGGCTGGTGGTGATTGGAGATGATAAAGGAGGGGGAGGGAGGGATCAAGAGTGTCCCCCAGGGGTCGCCTTGCGCACTTGGCTGGTAGAGCTGCCTTTGACATGCAGGGAACACTGGAGAAGCACCGGGGTCAGGGGTGAAAAGCATGAGCTGGTTTGCAGTCATGGAGATAACAAG
This sequence comes from Madoqua kirkii, assembly GCA_006408675.1. Taxonomy (NCBI): domain Eukaryota; kingdom Metazoa; phylum Chordata; class Mammalia; order Artiodactyla; family Bovidae; genus Madoqua; species Madoqua kirkii. The sequence continues at coordinate 6,884 of SJYC01022254.1, read as the reverse complement.
AATCCTTAAGAAGATGTGGCCACCTTTACTTGGGCAGGGAGAGAAGCCATCATGGGAAGCTTCAGAGAAGAAGCGATGTTTGAAGCTAAGCCTCAAAGAGATGTGAGTCTCAGGACAGGGGTGGTTGTGCATCAAGAGATGTGAGTCTCAGGACGGGGTGGTTGTGCGTCAGCTCTCCCCGCATCCCCCGCCACACACCTACACCCAGCTCAGCATCTGGCATGTGGGAGGCACTCAGGGAACGACTGTCCAGCCAGTGGTGCAGGAATGAGACATAGCTTGCTAGGTGGACAAGGAAGAGGCACAAATCCAGAGACGGGGAGGAGTGATTCGGTGTGGGATGTGGCCCCCGGCTGCAGAAATGTGAGGCCGAGGGCTGAGGGTTGGGGGCAGGGGACAAGCCTTGAGTGCCCTTAATACGAAGTTACGAAGATTCCACAGCCAAAGAGAGAGTGAATGATATACTCCCAGAAAGGCCAGTGGCATCAGCTTCAACAAAACCAGGCAAGCAGTCAGACTGGGTCAGGCATCTGGATAGATGAGGGTGTGGTCTGAGGATTTCCTCTTGTTCAGGTGAAATGGGGAGCCTGCACAGAGAATGGGGTTCTGGAGACATGCTGTGAGTGTGGCATTGGCTGTGTGTGTGTATGTGTGGGTGTGAAGGTATGTGAGCTAGTGTGCATGGGTGAGTGTGTGGTGTGTAACTGTGGATTCCAGCGTTGGTGAGTACAGTGGCTGGGCATGTGTGTTTGTGTGCGTATGTCTGTGTACATATGTGTGAGTATGTAGGTGAGCACATATGTTGAAGCTGAAAAATCGCTCAGTCGTGTCTGATTCTTTGCGACCCCATGGGCTGTAGCCTGCCAGGCTCCTCTGCCCATGGGGATTCTCTAGGCAAGAATACTGGAGTGGGTTGCCATGCCCTCCTCCAGGGGATCCTCCTGACCCAGGTCTCCTGCAGTGCAGGCAGATTCTTTACCATCTGAGCGGCCAGGGACGCCCGTATGCAGGTGCGTGCAATGGTGTGTGTGTGCCTGCCTGCCTGTGTGCCTGCCTGCCTGTGTGTGTGTGTGTGTGTGTGTGTGTGTGTGTGTGTTGGGATCCTCCTGACCCAGGTCTCCTGCAGTGCAGGCAGATTCTTTACCATCTGAGCGGCCAGGGACGCCCGTATGCAGGTGCGTGCAATGGTGTGTGTGTGCCTGCCTGCCTGTGTGCCTGCCTGCCTGTGTGTGTGTGTGTGTGTGTGTGTGTGTGTGTGTGTGTTCTATATGCATGTGCTTGTGTATAAATGTGTATGTGTGGGGAGACGTGGCTTCAAGGAGAAGGAAGCAGGGTGTGGCGAATTCCCTCAAAACAGGAGCTGTGGAAAAGAACAATAAGAAGCTAGTTTCTTGGGGCCCTTCTTTGAAACCTATGTCATTTCAATCCAGAACCTCTCTCTCTTTGGGAATATGAACAGAGGACTGGTTGCTCAGGACTGAGGGCCCACTCCCATTCCTGTCTCCCCACACCACCGTCCCCAGCTCCCCATCACCACTTGGACGGAGGCAGGGTGCTTGGCTCTGCTGAAATGTGGCTCTCCCCACCACATTCCAGAGTTCAGCATGGACAACCACAGGGGTGATAATGAAAATCTTGGGCATGATTTTTCCAACTGCTTCCTCTTGGAAACTAGAAACAACTTCAGTTTGGATTAAGACAAATCATATTTGTGTCCCCTACTGGGTGTCTTTCTCCTTTAACCAATAAGATGACTAGGACATGGGACTTAGTTCATGGAGGAGGTGGCAGACAGGATGGTGGATCCGTGGCTCCAACTCAGGTCCTCCCGCACCAAGCATCAGGCACTCTTCTCTCTCTACGCTGTGGTGTCAGCCCTGGAAGAATCCAGAATTACCCCTCTCTGTCCCCTGGGGTTCTGCTTCTCCCACTAGGACAAGACTCCCTTAAAGGTGGAGGCTACTGAGCATTTGAAAGAACTGAGAGACCCGAAGGAAAGTGATGGTTGAGCTTGTCCCCTCCTGTCACCCCTTTGCTTTATCTCTGGAGACACCCGATCCCAGCCCTAGTGGGGCCTCAGCTTGGTCTCCCCCACCTCCTTCGTGCCCACAATTCAGCGCCCTGCCCATCAGCTACTCCAGGCAGAGATCAGATTCTATTTTCAGAACGTGGGATGCATGTTCCAGGAGGAAAGCTTGTGAAATATTGGGGAGACATCTCCAAGCAGCGCCAGCGCCTGCAGGAGTTTTAATAAGGATCCTTCAAGAAGACAGACTTTGGATTAACTGTCCTAAAGTCAAGATTATTTTAGCGCTGTCGAAATGGTTGAGGAGGGAAAGGTAATCTTATCAAGAGAGGAGAAATCTTTTATATTTGAGCCAATTTTGGTTTCAAAATGTTTTGAAACAATTTCTGATGGTATCCCAAACAGGATATTTCCCCCCTCTTCCCCAGAGCTCTGTCAGCGCCTGGGTTCTGTCTCCTACTGTTTGTTCAGTCTTTTTTTGTCTTTATTTTTTTCTTTTCTCTGATCTGACACTTCCTGAATTTCTTATACACACAGCTTATTTTGTAGGGTTTTCCCTCCCTTTTCTTGTCCCTTGCTGCTTTGAAGAAATTTAACTCCTCTTACTTTTGAGACAGCTTTGTCTTTCCTGGGGGCCTAGGCACTGGAATGGCATAGAAATCCCACTCGAAAGTGGAGAAGGCCTGATGAAAACACACCAGCTGTTTCCTAGGACCATCTTTGCTTGGACAGATGGGCTCACACTGGGGCAATGCTTCCTTCCCACCCTGCTTCCCAGCCCCCTCACTCCTGCGAGGAGAAGTCAGCGGTCAGGGTGCTCATCAGTCCCGCCTCTCTTCCCAAGCCTGCCCTTTGCTCCCACTGGTCGGTGTGCCGGCTACACCTTCTCTGCTCCTCTCTTTGGAACCTCAGGGATTTTTCTCCTTCAAAACTCAGTTGGCAATTCCCTCTCCTGGGAAACATTCCTGACCCGCTCCCACCCCCAACCTTGGCCCAAAAGATGCCATTTTGCACCTGGGCCCGTCACTCTGTACACATTGCCAACACACACGTATCCTGGGACCCATGCCCCATCTCTTTTGCCCCCATGCTCCCCTTGCACGCCTGCCCTGCTCCCTCTGCCTTGCCCGTAGATGATCTGTGTGCATCTCCACGCCCTCACGCCTCTCTGGGCTTCTTGAAGGCCACAGCAACCTACGAGGTGTACAAGGATCCTCCAGCTTTCCCGGACCTCGTGGGTCTAGAAAACTGAAGGATGGCCAAGAATGTGGATGAATGGTCACTCCCAGCCACGAGATGCGAGAAGTAAAGAGCTGGGGGCCAACTTCTCTTTCCCTTTGGGGGCCCAGGGCGCTAGGACCTTCCTTTGAAAGATTTTCATTTCCATCCTGGCTCCGCCACAGACTGGATGATTTCAGCTGAGATCCTCACCTCCCAGAACCTCAGTGCCTCCTCCAGAAAGGGAGAGAAATGGAGGCCCAGCTTACGGGGCCCTTGGGAGGAGGGGGGCACTCAACACAGAGACTGCAGGGCTCCTGGGCGGAGCTGGTACATCCCAGTCAGTCTGGTCCCTGAGCAGACGACCCCAGCCTCCCGCCATCTCTTACCTCCAGCTCTGTGAGTGGGAGTCGCTTTCTGTAGTAAGAGTCGTGCCATTGAGCGTGTGGGTAGTGGTTATGTGCACAACGGCCAGGCTCATAACCTCAACGCACTTTGAAAAATGTCTCTGGGGGTTTGCGAATCTTACCATTTCCACTCAGAGCTTGCTGTCTGATCCTTAGATTTGTTACGTGGAGTCAGAGAAGCCTGGTATTTGCTTCCTCTTCTCTCTCCGTGTCTCGCCCTTGACATTAGCTACGGGGCGAGGGTTCCATGTGTTGAATTATAGGAATGACATATCTTCATATCCCGCATGTTAGACACTGCATCTTTATACTGGCATCCCAGCATCTCTATCTCAGTGGTTTCCAGCACCATTGTATTCGACACCCCAGCATGCGGCAGTGCTGGGAAATACTTGGGACTGTCACACCTGGATGGGAGGGGCACACTGCCGGCGGCAGGCTCAACACCCTACAGTGTGGACCACACAGAGTAAACCAGAGACGACGGGCCGTGTGCGAGGGTGGAGTGTGTCGGGGAGTCACAGCCTCGGGCCCTCAGATGTGTATAAGAGACAGCCATCACCACTTGGACGGAGGCAGGGTGCTTGGCTCTGCTGAAATGTGGCTCTCCCCACCACATTCCAGAGTTCAGCATGGACAACCACAGGGGTGATAATGAAAATCTTGGGCATGATTTTTCCAACTGCTTCCTCTTGGAAACTAGAAACAACTTCAGTTTGGATTAAGACAAATCATATTTGTGTCCCCTACTGGGTGTCTTTCTCCTTTAACCAATAAGATGACTAGGACATGGGACTTAGTTCATGGAGGAGGTGGCAGACAGGATGGTGGATCCGTGGCTCCAACTCAGGTCCTCCTGCACCAAGCATCAGGCACTCTTCTCTCTCTACGCTGTGGTGTCAGAGTCCCCCAGTCCTGGAAGAATCCAGAATTACCCTTCTCTGTCCCCTGGGGTTCTGCTTCTCCCACTAGGACAAGACTCCCTTAAAGGTGGAGGCTACTGAGCATTTGAAAGAACTGAGAGACCCGAAGGAAAGTGATGGTTGAGCTTGTCCCCTCCTGTCACCCCTTTGCTTTATCTCTGGAGACACCCGATCCCAGCCCTAGTGGGGCCTCAGCTTGGTCTCCCCCACCTCCTTCGTGCCCACAATTCAGCGCCCTGCCCATCAGCTACTCCAGGCAGAGATCAGATTCTATTTTCAGAACATGGGATGCATGTTCCAGGAGGAAAGCTTGTGAAATATTGGGGAGACATCTCCAAGCAGCGCCAGCGCCTGCAGGAGTTTTAATAAGGATCCTTCAAGAAGACAGACTTTGGATTAACTGTCCTAAAGTCAAGATTATTTTAGCGCTGTCGAAATGGTTGAGGAGGGAAAGGTAATCTTATCAAGAGAGGAGAAATCTTTTATATTTGAGCCAATTTTGGTTTTAAAATGTTTTGAAACAATTTCTGATGGTATCCCAAACAGGATATTTCCCCCCTCTTCCCCAGAGCTCTGTCAGCGCCTGGGTTCTGTCTCCTACTGTTTGTTCAGTCTTTTTTTGTCTTTATTTTTTTCTTTTCTCTGATCTGACACTTCCTGAATTTCTTATACACACAGCTTATTTTGTAGGGTTTTCCCTCCCTTTTCTTGTCCCTTGCTGCTTTGAAGAAATTTAACTCCTCTTACTTTTGAGACAGCTTTGTCTTTCCTGGGGGCCTAGGCACTGGAATGGCATAGAAATCCCACTCGAAAGTGGAGAAGGCCTGATGAAAACACACCAGCTGTTTCCTAGGACCATCTTTGCTTGGACAGATGGGCTCACACTGGGGCAATGCTTCCTTCCCACCCTGCTTCCCAGCCCCCTCACTCCTGCGAGGAGAAGTCAGCGGTCAGGGTGCTCATCAGTCCCGCCTCTCTTCCCAAGCCTGCCCTTTGCTCCCACTGGTCGGTGTGCCGGCTACACCTTCTCTGCTCCTCTCTTTGGAACCTCAGGGATTTTTCTCCTTCAAAACTCAGTTGGCAATTCCCTCTCCTGGGAAACATTCCTGACCCGCTCCCACCCCCAACCTTGGCCCAAAAGATGCCATTTTGCACCTGGGCCCGTCACTCTGTACACATTGCCAACACACACGTATCCTGGGACCCATGCCCCATCTCTTTTGCCCCCATGCTCCCCTTGCACGCCTGCCCTGCTCCCTCTGCCTTGCCCGTAGATGATCTGTGTGCATCTCCACGCCCTCACGCCTCTCTGGGCTTCTTGAAGGCCACAGCAACCTACGAGGTGTACAAGGATCCTCCAGCTTTCCCGGACCTCGTGGGTCTAGAAAACTGAAGGATGGCCAAGAATGTGGATGAATGGTCACTCCCAGCCACGAGATGCGAGAAGTAAAGAGCTGGGGGCCAACTTCTCTTTCCCTTTGGGGGCCCAGGGCGCTAGGACCTTCCTTTGAAAGATTTTCATTTCCATCCTGGCTCCGCCACAGACTGGATGATTTCAGCTGAGATCCTCACCTCCCAGAACCTCAGTGCCTCCTCCAGAAAGGGAGAGAAATGGAGGCCCAGCTTACGGGGCCCTTGGGAGGAGGGGGGCACTCAACACAGAGACTGCAGGGCTCCTGGGCGGAGCTGGTACATCCCAGTCAGTCTGGTCCCTGAGCAGACGACCCCAGCCTCCCGCCATCTCTTACCTCCAGCTCTGTGAGTGGGAGTCGCTTTCTGTAGTAAGAGTCGTGCCATTGAGCGTGTGGGTAGTGGTTATGTGCACAACGGCCAGGCTCATAACCTCAACGCACTTTGAAAAATGTCTCTGGGGGTTTGCGAATCTTACCATTTCCACTCAGAGCTTGCTGTCTGATCCTTAGATTTGTTACGTGGAGTCAGAGAAGCCTGGTATTTGCTTCCTCTTCTCTCTCCGTGTCTCGCCCTTGACATTAGCTACGGGGCGAGGGTTCCATGTGTTGAATTATAGGAATGACATATCTTCATATCCCGCATGTTAGACACTGCATCTTTATACTGGCATCCCAGCATCTCTATCTCAGTGGTTTCCAGCACCATTGTATTCGACACCCCAGCATGCGGCAGTGCTGGGAAATACTTGGGACTGTCACACCTGGATGGGAGGGGCACACGGCCGGCGGCAGGCTCAACACCCTACAGTGTGGACCACACAGAGTAAACCAGAGACGACGGGCCGTGTGCGAGGGTGGAGTGTGTCGGGGAGTCACAGCCTCGGGCCCTCTTAGGAGC
>SJYC01022253.1:0-21134 GCA_006408675.1 Madoqua kirkii | reverse complement strand
AAAAAAAAAATTAGTCCCTTCTCCAATAGCCTCCCAAATCAAGATTTCTTTCCTTCTGATTCTATATGTGTCTATTTTGGCATTTTTTATTAAACTAAAGGGCTTCCCTGGTGGCTCAGAAGTTAAAGTGTCTGCCTACAATGTGGGAAACCTGGGTTCAATCCCTGGTTGGGAAGATCCCCTGGAGAAGGAATTGGCAAGCCACTCCAGTATTCTTGCCTGGAGAATCCCATGGACGGAAGAGCTTGGTGGGCTACAATCCACGGGTCACAAAGAGTCGGACACGACTGAGCGACTTCACTTTCACTTTCACCAAGTGCTTAAAGTGTATTCCCAAGAGACCCGCATTTTCAGTTTGCACTGGAGCTTGCAAATGATGTCGCCCGTCCTGAGATCAATAACTAACCTCCTTGATCAAAATATAGACCATTGCCAGGCCTGGAATCGCCTCCTGCCCCTTCCCAGGCGGCGCCCTCTAGTGGTGACTGCCGTCCTGACGCTTGTCCCTAAGTCCTGGAACCGCTTGCGACCAGAGGGAGCTGGTTGGGCGCGTGCCTTTGCTTCCCTCCCATGGTGCTGCAGTGTCTGGGTTCTTCGCCCACCTCGTCGCATGGTCCCAGCAGCTCTTGCGTTGCTTTGCTCTGTAGTCCTTCACTGCACGACTCTTCCCCAGCACGTGATCTGTTCTCCTGATGGGCACTTGGGGCGTTTTCTGATCTCTTGTTTATGAATAAAGCTGCTGCAGCTATTCGCACACGTGTCTTAGGGCAGGCACTCAGGCGCTGATTTCTCCTGGGTCCTTTGCTGTGTCAGGGAGAAATCCCCTGTTCAGCATCAGTCCTGTCTGTGTTCGTTTCCTGGGGATTAGGCATGTAGCGTATGGACGGTGTGATCCCTGCTGGAGACAGCAGGCTGGGCTCTGGTCGAGGTGATGTCACCAGCTCTCAGAGACACTGGGATCCAGCCTTAGACCACGTATTGTCTCGTTCTGGTGTCTCATGGAGAAAGACTTCCCTTTCTAAAAGCTTTACTGGAAGTTGAGATAAATTTTCTTCACTCCGACTTACCTGTGGAAGTCACAGCGACATCAGGGCCTCCTGCTCATCTTGGTGGCGCCCTGTTCATCTCAGGACCGGTGACAGCATCTGCTGCGTCGTTCCGCTCGTTGGGACGCTCTTTTTGGTTTGCCCTCTGTTGTTTTTATAGACCTGCCACTGACCGAGTCCTTGCTAGTCTGCTGATCCTTCTAGAGGGCAGGGAGCGTAGGCACTGAGTTAGAAATAAGGCCATCAGGCACGTTCGGATTAAACAGACCCTGAGGTCTGAGATCATAGGACCGGTGACAGCATCTGCTGCGTCGTTCCGCTCGTTGGGACGCTCTTTTTGGTTTGCCCTCTGTTGTTTTTATAGACCTGCCACTGACCGAGTCCTTGCTAGTCTGCTGATCCTTCTAGAGGGCAGGGAGCGTAGGCACTGAGTTAGAAATAAGGCCAGCAGGCACGTTCGGATTAAACAGACCCTGAGGTCTGAGATCACGTGGGGTCAGATCAGCAAAGAAAAACAGGCCTGGTCCCAGAGGGACTTGACACTGCGCTTCAAGTGATGCATGAACCTTCCCCTGCTCTGCAGAACCAGAGGGACTACATGGACCAGGACCTTGGAGCACCATCCACGCCCTGACGCTCTGCAGGTCGTCCCCGACTCACCTGCCCAACAGCAGGGAGCACCTGTCTGGGTCAGGCCACCTGCTGGGCTGGGGATGGTGGGCAGGGGGTGTCCCAGACAGTGCAGTGCAGAGAGCACCTTGGACTTGGAAACCAGCAGCACCGCGTGTGAACCCTGGCCTAGAAAACTCTGACCTTCGGCCGGGTGTTTCCCCTCCAGCTGGTCAAGCGGGGTTCAGTTCAGGTCAGTTCAGTCACTCAGTCACGTCTGACTCCTTGCGACCCCATGTACTACAGCACGACAGGCCTCCCTGTCCATCACCAATGCCCAGAGTTTACTCAAACTTATGTCCATTGAGTCGTTGATGCCGTCCAACCATCATGCTGTCCCCTTCTCCTCCCGCCTTCAATCTCTCCCAGCAACAGGGTCTTTTCCAATGAGTCAGCTCTTCACATCAGGTGGCCAAAGTATTGGAGTTTCAGCTTCGGCATCAGTCCTTCCAATGAATATTCAGGACTGATTTCCTTTAGGATGGACTGGTTGGATCTCCTTGCAGTCCAAGGGACTCTCAAGAGTCTTCTCTCTATATATACTACACTTCAAAAGCATCAATTCTTCGATGCTCAGCTTTTTTTATAGTCCAACTCTCACATCCATACATGACTACTGGAAAACCCATAGCTTTGACTAGATGAACCGTGGTTGGCAAAGTAATGTCTCTGCTTTTAATATACTATCTAGGTTGGTCATAACTTTTCTTCCAAGGAGTAAGCTTCTTTTAATTTCATGGCTGCAGTCACTATCTGCAGTGATTTTGAACTCCTCCCAAAATAAAGTCAGTCACTGTTTCCACTCTTTCCCCATCTACTTGCTGTGAAGTGATGGGACCGGATGCCATGATCTTAGTTTTCTGAATGTTGAGCTTTAAGCCAACTTTTTCACTCTCCTCTTTCACTTTCATCAAGAGGCTTTTTAGTTCCTCTTCAGTTTCTGCCATAACGGCGATATCATCTGCATATCTGAGGTTATTGATGTTTCCCCCGGCAATCTTGATTCCAGCTTGTGCTTCCTGCAGCCCAGCATTTCTCATGATGTACTCTGCATATAAGTTAAATAAGCAGCTGGCACTATACTGCCTTGACGTACTCCTTTCCAAATTTGGAACCAGTGTGTTGTTTCATGTCCAGTTCTAGCTGTTGCTTCCTGACCTGCATACAGTGTTGGCTTTGGACATCTGCTGAGTTGCCTTGAAGCTTGACTTCACTGATTTCCTGACTGTGTGGGCTGCTTTCTTCATCAGTAACCTCAGTTTACTCATCTGTAAAATGGGACTCACAATAGTACAGGCTTCTCAGAGTTGCTGTCTGGCATGAAGCAGTTGCCTGATAAATATTACCTGTTGTAATTATGACTGTGGTCATTCTTCACTGTCTTATCTGAGAGTTGTTGTAAGTATTTAATGAGGTGATAGGTACGGACAAATGAATACATAATGGGGTCAGTTCTGTGCCAAGTAAACCACACATATTTGATAAGTAGCAAAATTGGAGCAAGGGTATTTTAGTTATTATTTTTATTGTTATCTAATCATTCATTTGATAAATATTTATTCAGTACCTAGCATGTGCTAAGCACTCCTTCTGGTGTTGGAAATATCACAATGAGAAAATGAAGTTTCTGCCCTCATGTTTAAAAGACAGGCAATAAACAAATTAACATAGACATCTATCATAAGTCACAATGTGACACCATTTTAAGAAAAATGAAGTGGGATAAATGCTAGAAAGTGGGAGGGTGGGATCGTGATTGATGGGTGTTGGGGAAGGCCTCTGATGGGGATGTGTTTGGAATGAAAAGCTGTACAAGGGAAGTGGGGAGCCAGGGGGGTCCCTGAGGAGGAGGGTTCCAGCCAGACGGGTTAGGGAGTGCCAGTGAGGCCGGAACGGAGGAAGTTAGGTGAAGAGTGAAAAGATGGCAGAAGTAAGGAAGCCGGGCAGACTCCGGGGGCTCGGGCCAAGGCGATCTGGATTCTGCTCCAGGAGAGATGGCGAGCCGTAATGAGACTTAGATATTTAGAGGATATTTCTGGCTTCTGTGTAGAGCACAGGACGCCCTGAGAAGAGACAGGGACGCAGTCAGGAGATTGTCACCACGGTCCTGGCCAGCGATGACGCTGACTCACAGCAGGCTGCATGGTGGGCGTCTCAGAAACATTCTACTCTGTAGTGCCCTGGAGTGTTCACCAGACACTCTTTCCGGTGACAAGAAACTCTCAGATCCCAATCTCTGTTCGTTCCTTCAGGTCTTTGAAGACTTAGTGCTGGATGCTAAAGGCACAATAAAGAATAAGATACGAGCCTGCTCTAACAAGATACGGCTCTGTCTAATAAGATATGGCCCTGCTCCATATCCATGCAACGTTGAAATGCAGACTTCCCTTTAAGATCAATGGCGCATGGCAGGGACCGTGTTCTTATACCCATGGCCACTGGGCCCAGAAAGCTCGGAGGGAATGAACACCCACCCATGGTACTAGCTGGAGACCTTTGGAGATTCTACAAAGAATGATGGAAGAAGACCTGGAAGCAAAGGCAACGGCAGGATGCGCATCCAAAATGTGAAAAATGGTCCTCAGGCTGTAAAATATTCACCTGGGCTGCTACTGATCAGGAATAAAGTCACCTGAGACTTGGTGTCCATGAAGCCAAATGTGGGTGGCAGAGAGACCACAGGCTTACATTTTCTTGGTGCAGGAGGGGTCTCACTCATCTCTCACTGTAGCAGAAAATACCCTGACACTCGGCATAAAGGGAGTGTCTAGAATTCTTACCTTGCAGGAGTGAGTAGCAGTAGAGATGTGAAGCAGTGAAAGTCATAAGCAGCATGATATTTTTAAGATAATCCAGGAAGGGGGCCTTCCCTAGCGGTCCAGTGGTTAAGGCTTCACCTTCCCGGTGCAGGGGATATGAGTTTGATCCTTGACCAGGGAGCTAAGATAATACATGCCTCACAGCCAAAAAACAAACACACAAACATAAAATAGTAACAAATTCAATATAGACTTTAAAAACAGTCCACAATAAAAAAAAGTAAATAAAACCAACCTAAAAGTCCATGAAGGTCTCAAGAGTACAGGGGAAGCAGGTGGTGTGCATGGAGGGTCTGCCAAGGGCTCAGTCCTCAGAATATCCCTACAGGGCATGTGTGCTTATTGTCCCATTTTACAGATGAGGAAACTGAGTCCACAGCATCAGGAAAGGAAACTACATTTCAGAGCTAGTACATGGAGAGCAGAACCATGAATGGTAGGGGAGACCATTCAGATCCTTCCTTCAAGTCATCTAGAGCTACAGTCGATTGAACCCTGAGTGGAACTGGCTAACATTTAAATTTTAATGGAAGCCACTTTATCGAGCACCACCCCTTCCCCAGCAGAGAAAACCTCCTTGACATATACATTGGCCTACTGGAGCGACAGCCAAGCTCTGGTGTTTCAGGCCAGGGGGAAGAAATTGAGATACATTTTTCACCTTCTGTGTGGGATTAGGCTTGCATTAACTCTTTGTTAAAGGACTTGATCTCATCATGGGTCAATTTGCCGAGTATCAAGTAAATGGGAAACTGAGGTGCTCTGTTCCTTGAGTGACCCAACTTTGTTTCTTGAAAAATCTGAAGCAATTTCCCATGTGAGCCCAGAAGATTAGTGTTATTCTTGTTTTACAACTTTACATGGTTACAGGCCCTTGTCCCTTGCTCACAGGATCAACCTTCATAGCCAAGGGTTTATGATGTTTTGCAAGATAAGAAAGGTGGCTTTGCATAGGGGAAGGGCCCGGCTGGGATTAACTTTAACCAGCTGCTTCCTCACTCTGTGACCATGAGCACGTTCCCTCGAGTCTCACGTTCTCTTTCTATACTGAGGGGGACAACGTCTGCGTGGAGGAGCTGGAGAAGGCGGTCCCGGCTCCAACTAGCAGGCCCTGCGTCTTTCCCCTTGCTGCTGCCGCATGAACAGGAGCTGTTTCGTCTCAGCACCTCCTCCCTGCGTCACTCCCAGGGCATCCTCCCTGCTGCTTGCTCAGGCTTCAGCCTTGGATCGTGACCCAGGAGCGCTTCTTCCTACCCTGTGGGTGGCCTGAGTCCTCGTCTCTCTGCTTCCTCTAAGCCTAGTTGACCCAAAGCACAAGTCTTGCCCACAACAAGTGTGTTCCCCTGACAGTTCTCACCTTTCCTCCAGCTCTGCTCAAAGGTACACTGAGTTTATGAGACCCATTTCTTACAAAAGAAAAAAAAAATTTTTTTTGATCCCTTATCACATTATAAATACAAAGTTGTTAGGATCTTTCCTGGCATCTTGGGAGGAAGTCTGTGTAATTTTAAGACCCTGGAACCTGAGTGTCCTTAGCAGATCCACTTCTTAGAGGACTTTATTCTGAAAAATTAAGTGTGTGCTAGAGTCCAATTATGCTTGGAATGATCCAGTCACAAAAGGGGTTGGACCATAAAATTGGATTGCCATGCTGCATTTATGGATGACCTTTGCCCCCCTGGAATACAACAGCAGAGTGATAGCCTTTATAACCCATACTTTTACCTGCCTCGAGTCAATCAATAACAAAACAGATTTACTTAATTTGATCAGTGAAAATGATGCAAGCGTATTTTAATTGTGATAGCTTTCTTAGGAAGATGAAACTTCTGTCGATTGATTTCCTGACCGTATCCTAAACTACAGTCTAATTTTCCATGGTGACCTACTATATCTTACTTGTGAGCTGGCTGTTTATATTATATGGATAATAACCATGTTAACCAATATTTCCACTTCAGGATGAATCAGGAAAGATGATCCAGTGGGGAAAGGACAATTTCAAGTTTCTTTTGAAGTGTTTTCACTTGTGTATTATAGGTCAATAAGATAGCACAGTTTCCTAAAGTTACTTTTATTTTCATACAGGTGGCTCAGACAGCAGAGACTGCCTGCGATGCAGGAGACGGGTTCGATCACTGATTTGGGAAGATTCCCTGGATAAGGGAATGGCAATCCACTCCAGCATTCTTTTTCTCCTTATTATTATTTTTTATATTTTAATCGAAAGATCATTGCTTTACAGAATTTTGTTGTTTTCTGTCAAACCACAACATGAATCAGCCACTCTCCAGTACTCTTGTCTGGGGAATCCCATGGACAGAGGAGCCTGGCAGGCCATAGTCCATAGGGTTGCAGAGAGTCGAACATGGCTGAGACTGAGCCTGTATACACATAAAAATTTTAAGAAGACCGAACAAGTATCTGTGTTCATATCACAACAAAGAGATGCAGTGTTGAGGGGTTATTCATTTGAGAAAAGGCTCCATCACTGATAGGAACCATTTCTTTCATATTTGAGGGTCATATATTCTTCCATGTTGCTGCTTGCTGTATAGGTTTGGAATTTTAAGACACTAAATGGAGATTTTGGAAAGCAAATTTCGGACTGCAGTAATGTAGTTCTCGCATTTTTCTTTATGAATTCCACTGTAGACCCAGAAAGAATGGCACTATTCACCAGATAACCAAGGTGTGAAATTTTATTTGCGTGGCATTTTCTTCCTATATATATATTTTTTGTTTCTTATGGAAGCACGGGATTGACACAAACTCTCGCTTCTCTGAAGATAAGCTTGGTCAGACTGGAGTCAGACTATTTCCACGCGTTTCTCAGACTCACTTGCAGCCCCCATCTTATGAGGAACTGGGTTTGGAACATCAGTCAACTCTAATACCACTGGCTTTTCCAGCAGAGAGGGGGAAATAAGGTTTCCTTTAACCTAATGTGCCCTGATTTTTTTTTTTCTTTTTGCCTGGTCGGGGTCTCCAGGAAGAACAAGAAGCAGAATGTAGAAGTGAAACATGAGTTTAAAAAAAAATTTTAAATTACAGCAGAAAGGGGCAGGTTGGGGTGAGAGGGAGAGAAACAGAACTTGCAAAGCTGCCTCTGGTGTTTCAGCGCTGTGGTTATTGGGAAGAGTTAGAGACAGATGCCACCAAGGATGTGCTTCATTCTGCACCAGGGAGCACCGTCTCTCAGAGTCTGCCAGGGATTGGTTCCAAGACGCCAGGGGTGCCTGCATCCACAGATGCTCCTTCCTGTATCCAGTGGCTCAGCATTTGCCTGGAACCCACTCATATCATTGTGATATGATACATTTTAAATCATCTCTAGATTACTTTAATACTGCATACAATGTAAACTCTGTGTATATGCAATGTAAATGCTGTGTAAATAGTTGCCTGCTGCTGTTGCTTAGTTGCTCTGCTGCTGCCAAGTCGCTTCAGTCGCGTCTGACTCTGTATGACCCCATAGACGGCAGCCCACCAGGCTCTGCCGTCCATGGGATTCTCCAGGCAAGAATACTGGAGTGGGTTGCCATTTCCTTCTCCAATGCATGAAAGTGAAAAGTGAAAGTGAAGTCGCCCAGTTGTGTCCGACTCAGCAACCCCATGGACTGCAGCCCACCAGGCTCCTCTATCCATGGGATTTTCCAGTACTGGAGAGGGGTGCCGTTGCCTCCTCCAGCTTAGTTGCTCAGTCCTGTCCAACTCTTTGCGAACTGTAGCCATGAACTGCAGCCCTCTAGGCTCCTCAAGTCCATGGAATCCTCCAGGTGAGAACACTGGAATGGGTAGCCATTCCGTTCTCCCGGGGATCTTCCCAACCCAGGGATGGAACCCATATCTTCTGCGTTGCAGGAAGATTCTTCTTTACCATCTGAGCCACCAGGGAAACCCAGCTTACAGCAAATTCAAGTTTTGCTTTTTGGAATGTTCTGGAATTTTTTCGCAGAATATTTTCTATCTGCGGTTGGTCAGAGCCACAGATGTGAAGCCCGTGGATGCCAAGGACTGGCTGTGTGTCCTTAGCACTTAGGATACAGGCAACGCAGTTAAACAATTTGGCAGAAAGCTAGCCTCGCCAGAGGCAGCAGCCTCCTGGCGTTCAATCAGATGGAGGGTGCCTGGCGCAGTTGAGAGAGGAGGGATTCCTCCAAGGGTTCCATTTTAATTACACGCTTGTCGGTGAGTATGACTTTTCACAACCCCCCATCCTACCTGGGTTCACTTCCAAAACCTAATGGAGTTATATTGGCCCAAGGAAAGCCTTCAAGTCACAGTAACAACACCCCCTGCCCCCCTCCCGCGCCACGCTTTGTCTTCACACAAGCGCCGGCTCAGCTCGAGGGATTTTAGATTCTGCAGAGAATTCACTCCCTCTTGCCTCCTATTTCATTAAGAAATTGGCAAGAGATCAAAAAAAAAAAAAAAAAGACCATGTTCTCATACAAGGCTCTACATTCCTGATTTCCACTGCACCGCAAGAACCCACAAGGACTTGAAATTCTCCGTTTGCCTGTTCCTCTCTTGAAAGTCTCCATTTCTCTGTTCTCCTCTTCAGCATGAGCAAGTGGTCCTAAAAAGCGGAGTCGTCCTAAATGTCCCAAATTGCATTTCCTGGTCTGGAAGCTGTTCCAGAAGAAAAACAAAAAAACAAATCTGATTTTTTTTTTTAACGGAGCCTCTGACTTAACAACCCCCAGAGGCCACACATGAGGAAGATGCTCTTGGCCAGACAGTGGCCTCTGCAAATCAGTGAGGAAAAAAAAGGAGAAATGCTTAGGGAGGCAATATATATTAGCTATCTATTGTAGGCCAGGTGCTAATCACCTCCCGAGCACTTACTTAATGCGTGCCCACTGAATGCTGCAGAGATGAAAGAACCTGGGCACCTGGCAGCGTCTGCCATTTCACTTAATCCTTACGACTCAGACTTAGACATTCTTATGCCCATTGCACCAAGAAAGAAACTGAGGCTTGGGGAATGTCTTGGGTGTGCTCAGATTCTCCCACCCTAGGGAAACAGCAGAGTGAAGCGTGGCCCCTCAGTCGGTCACGTAACAAGACTTCATGATGTGAAAACCACGATGGAGAGGGGAGGACCCCATGAAGGCGACTTAGAGATGCTCAGTGTTCTTGTGAGTGCCTGAATTCTTGTGACTCAGCTTCCATTGCCTCCTTTGTCGGATGGGATTCTGAATATTCTCCTCGTGGGCTTGTTGTAAAACATGAGAGAAGCCAGTCAAGACTCATGGCACAGACCCTGCGATGACCCAAGGCTTGCTAAGCTGCTGGATGGCAATGAAGGCGCATGGATATCATTTGAGTAGAAAGAGAGAGAACTCTTCATCTCAGCTCGGCAAACTCCGGGGCCGCCCTGGGTAAAGCCTCCTTACCTGCAGCAGGTTTTTCCAAAAGCTCGCTCTGAGCCTTGTCTCGTCAATGCGTCACCACATCATCTCACATCAAACAATAACTCAGAGCTCTATCTGTACAGGATACAGCCGTCCTTAGCCCATCTGCCTCCAAGAGAGAGCCTGTCACTGATAAATCGATCCACAAGTGGGTAAAAAGTGCTTGAAGAATTCCAAACACAATCTCAATCATAAATATCATTTTTTTAAAAAGTGTCATTGTAAGGGACGTGTGTGGGGGCTGGATTTGTCACTTTTTCACCTTGGGGTACCACCCAAATGGCCACCTGCTGCCCCCAGAGTTCTCACTCCAACCCCTTCCAAAAAACAGGGCTTAAAAAAGCCTTTTTAAATGTATAAATCCCATCATCTTCCCGTGGACAGCTTCAATGGTTTCCACCGCACTACAGAGCAGGTGAGAACAGACACAGCAGAGCCAGAAATGCCTGGGCTCAAACCCCACAGCTGTCACGTTCAATAGCAATTGCCGTGGGCAAGCTATTCTGACCCTCAGGACAGAAATCAAGCTTATCCCGTCTGGTATTAGAAGAAGCAGAGGAACCAGAGATGAAATTGCCAACATCCTTTGGATTATAGGAAAAGCAAGAGAATTCCAGAAAAACATCTACTTCTGCTTATTGATTATGCCAAAGCCTTTGACTGTGTGGATCACAATAAACTGTGGAAAATTCTGAAATAATATGGGAATATCAGACCACCTGACCTGCCTCCTGAGAAACCTATGCAGGTCAAGAAGCAACAGTTAGAATTGGACATGGAACAATAGACTGGTTCCAAATTGGGAAAGGAGTACGGCAAGACTGTATATTGTCACCCTGTTTGTTTACCTTACATGCAGAGTGCATCACGAGAAACGCTGAGCTGGAAGAAGCACAAGCTGGAATCAAGATTGCCGGGAGACATATCAATAGCCTCAGATATGCAGATGACACCACCCTTATGGCAGAAAGTGAAGAGGAACTAAAAAGCCTCCTGATGAAAGTGAAAGAGGAGAGTGAAAAAGTTGGCTTAAAGCTCAACATTCAGAAAGCTAACATCACGGTATCCAGTCCCACCACTTCATGGCAAATAGATGGGGAAAGAGTAGAAACAGCGAGAGACTATTTTCTTGGGCTCCAAAATCACTGCAGATGGTGACTACAGCCATGAAATTAAAAGATGCTTACTCCTTGGAAGAAAAGCTATGACCAACCTGCTGCTGCTGCTAAGTTGTTTCAGTCGTGTCCAACTCTGTGCAACCCCGTAGACAGCAGCCCACTAGTCTCCTCCGTCCCTGGGATTCTCCAGGCAAGAACACTGGAGTGGGTTGCCATTTCCTTCTCCAATGCATGCAAGTGAAAAGTGAAAGTGAAGTCGCTCAGTCGTGCCTGACTCTTAGCGACCCCATGGACTGTAGCCTACCAGGCTCCTCCGTCCATGGGATTTTCCAGGCAAGAGTACTGGAGTGGGTTGCCATTGCCTTCTCCGATGACCAACCTAGACAGCTTATTAAAAAGCAGAGACATTACTTTGCTGACAAAGGTCCATCTAGTCAAAGCTATGATTTTTCTAGTAGTGATGTATGGATGTGAGAGTTGGACTATAACGAAGGCTGAGCATCGAAGAACTGATGCTTTTGAACTGTGGTGTTGGAGAAGACTCTTGAGAGTCCCTGGGACTGCAGGAGATTGAGCCAGTCCATCCTAAAGGAAATCAGTCCTGGGTGTTCATTGGTAGGACTGATGCTGAAGCTGAAACTCCAATACTTTGGCCACCTGATGCCAAGAGCTGACTCATTTGAAAAGACCCTGATGCTGGGAAAGATTGAAGGCAGGAAGAGAAGGGGACGACAGAGGATGAGGTGGTTGGATGGCATCACCGACTTGATGGACACGAGTTTGAGCAAGCTCTGGGAGTTGGTGATGGACAGGGAGGCCTGGGGTGCTGCAGTTCATTTGGTTGCAGAGAGTCAAACACGACTGAGTGACTGAACTGATCCTTCGTCTGCTTTTCTCTCTTCTCTGAATCTTCTCACTTCCTGTCCAGAGGCCCCAGGACATGACCTTGTTTCCCTGGATGCCTCAGAAATTACTGTTTACATCTGCAGAACTTTGGCATACTCTAGTTTAGAGGTCAGCAAACTCTGGCCAAATCCTGGCTCCACGTGTTTTTGTAAATAAAGTTTTAATTGAAATAGCCACTCTCCACTATTTATATACTCCCGGGGACTGCTTTCACTGGAGAGTTGAACTATAGTGCCAGAGACCACACGATCCTCAAAGTCTGACCTATATACTCTCTAGGTGACCCTTTACTGGAAAAACTTGCCAATCCTTGCCCTGGTTCTGTGTCTCTAAAACTCATTTTGGGTGTTGAAAATCTAATGTCACGATCATTTCTGTTGAAACGTATAACTGTCACTACATCCAACAGAAATTCATTAAATATAGATGTTGTGCTAAATTGGATGTCATTTACAGTACAAATTCTTAAAAGCTGCAGTTTGGGATGGAAACATTTTAAATTGGGAAAGAAAAATACCTTGTTCATCAACTTTTCTGGATGGTGGATCGGGCAAAACATCTTAAATCAAACGTGTTGAATACCTAGTATGCCAGGCACCCCGATAAGTAATTCTACAGGTATTAATGCGTTTAACTGTCATGACAGCCCTATGAGGTTTAGAAAGTTATTATTTTCACAGGAGAGCATAAATTCTGGAAATGAGAAATATACATAGTATCGCCAAGGAAATTGTCAGTCTACGAAAAAAAAAAAATAAACTGTCTTTAGGCTTTATGGGTGGGGCTGTGTTGTGGTGATTAAACACTGAGACGAGGCTGAGAAAGTGGTGGTCAGAAGTGGCACAGGAGGTTAAGTGAGGAAGCGAGGGGCCAGGTTGGATGTCAGAGTCAAGTTCTTAAAGCTTTCACCCGTGGCTCCGTTATGACGCCTAATCCAGCATCTTGGAGCATCTGATTCAGTAGGACCAGCGTGTGAGGATCTTGGTTATCTACCAGCTCTTTTTTTTTTTAATTATTTCACCTATCTTGGGCTTCCCAACCATATTGGTTCTGCTCTTTCCTGTCTAAGCTCATTCCCTTTGATGGATGAGACAAAAGCAAATGAAAGGTTGGCTCTTCCTGTCTTCACACTGTCATCTTTGAGCTTTACATGCCAGTCTCCCGCAGGGTGCTTATATCCTGCTTTGTTCTGGTTCCTGTTGTTCAGTCCTCAGTTGTGTCCAACTCCTTGCAAACCCATGAACTGCACCACGCCAGTCTGCTCTGCCCTTCGGTGTCTCCGAGAGCTTACTCAGACTCATGTCCATCGAGTCAGTGATGCCATCCAGCCATCTCATCCTCGGTCTTTCCCAGCATCAGGGTCTTTTCCAATGAGTTAGCTCATCGCATCAGGTGCCCAAAGTATTGGAGTTTCAGCTTTGGCATCAGTCCTGCCAATGAGTATTCAGGGTTGATTCTGACTCTTCCCAGGCCTCAAAAGGTCTGTGTAAAGTGCACACCTTACCAGCACCAGGGCTCTGGAGACAGCCTGTCTCTATTCAAGCCCTAGTTCCCACTTACTAGTGGTAGGGCCTGAGCTCGTTCCTCCCTCTCTCTGTGCTGCTCACACCTCCTCTATAAAGGCAGGGTTGTGATCATAGCTGAGTCAGCATGATCTGAAGGCTGAGATTTGAGGAAGGAGCCGGCTGTGCCTGAAGCACACTGTCGTGCCGGTCACACTGGTGGCTGTTACTTAGAGGTGATTCCAGGCTTCTGTCTCCTCCCAAATCAGGTTTCCTGTTCAATTTACTCTTTGATTTATACTACGACTTCTGTAGTGAGTGGAATAGTGCCCCCCCACCCCTGGCTGAAAACAAGAGATGTGTCCCCGGAAGCTGTAAATGCAGCGTTATCTGGAAAAAGGGTCCTTGCAGACTTTGGAATTAAGAATCTTGAGGTGAGATTAACCTGCATTAAGGTGAGCCCTAAATCTGATGACAAGCGTGCACAGAAGTGTAGTTAAGGGGAGAAGACAGAGAAGAGAAGCTGGTGTAAAGCTGGAGGCAGGTGTGTCACGGTGCCTCTACAAACCAGCCGACACCAAGGACCGCCAGCAGCCAGCAGAAGCTGGGAGAGGAGAACCGCGATTGTGCCCTGGAACCATGAGAGGGAGCCGGGCCCTGCTGACACCTGGGTTTTGGACTTCTGGCCCCCAGGGCTGTGGGAGGATACATTTCTGTAGTTTACAGTTGTAGTCTGGGGTTTTGTTTCAATGGTATGGCATGTGGATCTTAGTTCTCCAATCGAGGAGGGACCTCACGCCCCCTGAATTGGAAGCAGAGTCTTAACCCTGGGGCCACCAGGGAAGTCCCTGCATTCCTGCTGTCTAAAGCCGCTGGGTTAGTGGTCACTTGTCGCAGCAGCCACGGGAAACCAGCACAGCCTCCCTGCCTCTTCCCCAATCATCTTGCAGCCGCGACCTCCAACTCCACCCTCTGCATGCGCTACCCCACCCCATTCCTCTGGACATGGCTGGGGGCCCTGCACAGAGCTTCATGTCTATTCTCCCCTGTGTTTCTGGTCCAATTCCTTTGTCTCCTTGAGCCTCCATTTCTTAATGTATCATGAATGATAATGCTTTCTGGTAAGGTCATCATCATCATCATAACAACAGTAACAGCAATATCGATGGCTGCCGTCTACTAAGCTCTGGCAACGACCAGGCACCCATCAAATGCCTCGTCTTATTTAATCCCCACAGTAGCCCCATGAGCATGTGACCCGCATGCTAGAGACGAGGAAACCAAGGCAGACAGAGTAACCTGTCCGCAGTCGTGTATGTGGCTAATCCTAGCGTTCACAGTTTGGGCAAGTCCTTACTGAGGCTGAACTCCGCCGTGATCACAGAGGACGAAGAGGCAAAGAAATCAATGTCCCTCCTGTAGCGGAGCTTCTGTGCTAACTGGGAAGACATAAATTTTGGAGAGTTCCGAGCATCCTGCCGGCCTGTAGTAATCATTCCATAAATATGTCTGCCCACTGCTCTCTGACCCCGCTGTGGAAAAGAAAGGAGAGAAATTGAAGAGCTTCAAGTTCACGGTCACTTTCTCCCAAGGCCGTGTCACTTCTACTTAACCAGTGGTTCCTTCTCCTGGGCCGGCAGTACCCCCCACCCCCTGCCCCATCCTGTTACTTCCTTCCCTTCTGGGAAACCTCTTCGTCAGCATCTGAGCTTGTGCTGGAATCAGATGCCCTGAGTGGGGGGGACAGGGCAGGGGAGTGAATATCCAGGAAGCAGCGGGCCACGGGGAAGGCCCCGAGGGTCCTTCTTGCTCCACGGCGGGTCCAGCGGCCCAGTGGTAAGGCCAGGGGCCCTTAGGCACACCGAGCCCCTGGAGCACAGGAGTTTACAAGGTCGGCAGCTTCTATTTCTCCCTCCTTTCCTCTGTACTCATATTGTCTTCATGGGTTTTGCACCCTCGAGTTTATTCCTTTCCTTTCCTTGTATTAATTTTTAAATTAGTTTTTAATTGCATAAACAATATGGTTTTGTGTTAAAAAAAAATGCCACAGAGAGCTATTTAAAAAAACAAAATAGGTAACTGACAAGGACCTACTACTATATGGCACAGGGAACTATACTCAGTGTCTTATAATAACCTATAATGGAAAAGAACATGAAAAGTATATATATATAACATATATGTTTTTAAAAGATTATCAACGGACAGATTGTAAGGAAATAAGAACTCCTTTTCTGCTAAAGTATCAGTCAGAGGAGACACTGGGTCTCGTGATATGGAATGAATCATATCAGGGACAGGGTTCTTCGTTTATATGCGTAAAGGTGTTGAGTGTTTCTAAGGAGATCCTGGCACCAGTGGCCCCTCGGCAGGCCCCCTGGGACCCCTACTTAAGTCAGAACTTGAACTCTTTTGTGACCGTGAGACTGAGTTCCTCCACCCGCTTCTCCCTGCAGGGTGTGCACACCCCCAGCCATGACCTTGAACTGGGCCAGATCAATCTTTTGACCTGAGCGCCCTGCAATCTGCCATCTGTTTGTGTGACCCTTCGCCTGGCTCCTCCAGAAAACAGGAAGGCCTCTTCCTGCTCATCCTGTTGTTCCTGGCGCCCAGCACAGTGCCTGGCTCGTGGGAGACCCTTCATGCATTTCTGTTGGCTTTCTTTTTATCTTCTGCAGAGAGTTCCCGGCACCTCTCTCCTGCCATTCTCTGAAGCAGAGCTATTGTTCTCATTGGGTCACGAGCACAATCCAGAAAAATTAATTGTCATCCTTGACCTAATCTAAGGAGCCACTCCCTCATTCATAGTCGCCTGGTCCCCTAGGGACCTGCAAAGTGGTCACTCATCAGGACCTCCTTGGAGACACTCAATAACACCTTTATGCATATAAACAAAGAACCCCCATCCCTAATGTGACATTCGCGCTGTATCAAGAGACCCAGTGTCTCCTTTAGGTGATGTTTTAGCAGAAAAAGAGCAGTTCTTGTCTTTATTCTTACTTCCCTATAATCTGTCCACGGATGATCCTTTAAGAAATACATATTATACCATGGCAAAGCTCTTTCATTGGCTTCCATTGAGCCTGAATAAAAGCCACAGCCTGTGAGGGTCTCCTGGACTGGCTTTTGCCTCTCTGGCACCTTCACTTGGTAGATACCTGTCTCCTTCTGAACCATGACACTGGGCTTCCTTCCATTCGCCCCACAATCCATGCTTGGTTAGCCTCCTACCCTTGCACCAAGCCACAGGTGGCTCCCTTAGCTCTACCGCAGAAGCCCCTGGCAGCAGCGTCTTTTAAGCATCTTCTCAATATTCAAGCCTCAGCTGCAGTGCTAACTCAGCAGAGAACCCCTCTCCAACCGTCCTGCTGAAACATGGTCCATGACACCCTCAGCCCCTCAGCACCCTCCCTCCAGCTGCGCCGAGAGCCTTCTGAGTTTCTTCCCATTGTCTCCATCCCTCACTGGACTCTAAACTCTGGGAAGGCAGAGAGGTGCCCAGATGCTTTCTCTCCATACTGAATGTGCCCCAGATGGCCCCAGCTCATCCTTGTCGCTCAATAAGTATTTACTGGAGGAATGATATGCGAATGCATCAGTTCATGGATAAATAGGTGAACTACCATTTTTTACATAGCAAAATATGACACGAATCTCACCTATTTAAGCCGCACTCTTGTGGTCTCAGACCCCTTCCACCTCTCCCATGTCTGGTAGAGTCATAATTTTCTAATTCACGTATCTGAGTTTTTTCTCAAGCAGTTGGACTTGGTTGGAGAGGGGGGCTGAAGGTCACTGTTAATTTAATACCCAAGCTAACATCCAGTCTTTCAACCTTCCGTTTTATAAAGAAGCACTGTGTACCGTTTCACAAATCGTCTGAAGCATTGATCCATAGAACTTCTAAAGTTGACTTCAATTAGAAAGAGTTTCAGAGAAAGAGCAAATTAATTAAGTTCTCCCCCTCTCCCCCGTAAAGTTCACCTTAATTAGCCATTGTTTCTTGGCTCGGTAATTGGCTAGGCTTCAACCTGGAGGTGGAAGAATTAGAGGGGGAGCTCCATTAAAGTAGGCGTCCTCGTCCTCTCCTGGTTCTCTGCCTGGACTTGAGAGTATGTAGGACTTCCCAGGTGGCTCAGTGGTAAAGAATTCGCCAGCAGTGCAGGAGATGCAGGTTTGATCTCTGGGTCGGGAAGATCTACTGGAGAAGGAGATGGCAACCCACTCCAGTATTCTTGCCTGGGAAATCCCATGGACAGAGAAGCCTGGTGGGCTACAGCCCATGGGGCTGCAAAGAGTCGGACCCAACTTAGTAACTAAACAAGAGGACACTTAAAGGGAAACAGGCTGCTGGATGGACAAATCTGAGGGAGTGAAACCTGGGGCTCCTCACATTAGTGCATCCCACCTTTCCTTGCTGAATCAAATAGTTGCCCGTGAAGTTCTGTTTGATTTTATTTTTGCCCCTTAAACATTTTTTCCCTGTGAATTGCGCTCATTTTGAGGGTTCTGATTGGTGACCACATCTGTTAATTGCTAGCCTGGCTGTGGAGGTTCAGACAAGTTGGTTTGCTGGAAGGATACTCTAAAGCTTTTCTCTTTCACATGACAGCTGCCTTGGACTTGATAAAATAAGGGGGTCCTGGAACAGAGGCTGTGTTTTCGGTATCCTAGAAGGCCTTTTGCCCTGTGCTTGTTTAGCCTTAAGAGTACTTTATAGCACCATCTCTGATACTTAGAGAACAGGTGCAGAAACTGTTAAGTGATACAATGTGTCACACAGATGATGTTAGAAGGAGTCATAAAATGGATGTAGCCAACAAAAATATAATGTTTAATGTGTTCTTCCCAGAATCAGTGGTGCTGCGCCAGGGGCTGTCAGCAGTAAATCATCCCATGATTAAATCACACCCCTGCCTGCCATGGGGTTTCTGGTGGGTGCAGGTCTGGGCTGACGAATCCACCTGTCCAGTGCTAGGGCGGGCTTGGGGCTGCTGTCTTCACATCTTTGCATCCTTGGGGAATGTAAAGGATGGCAACAGTGGATGCTCTAGAAATGGCTTGGGCACAGGGTCAGAGGGATCACGTTCTCCTCTTCCAGGAAGCCCTTCACGATTAGCATGATGGGGGCCCTTCTCCAGTTCGTTCCTTACTGTTTAGCATTCCACACGGTGGTGGTCCCAACCAGAGCACCTCTATCATGAGTGCAGCTGGGAACAAGTGTGCTCAGGGGAGTCATCACATAATGGACATCCTCTCTTTCTCAATGGTCTGAGGCAACAGGGGCAGAGGCCGCACTGTCCTACTCATTCCCGAGCCTCAGTGCCTATGCAGGCTGATCTCTGGCATGTTGTAACTACTCCAGGCATTTTTGGAGAATGCATGAATGAGTTATAGAGCATGCCCAGCTTAGGCCCTAAAAGAAGGGCTCCCAGACACTATCATGTTACAGAGCGTGCCTGGTACACAATGGTGGGAGTGCATGAATTCTGCTTCCCAGTTTCTATGTGTGAGTGCTTAGTCGCTCAGTCATGTCTGACTGTTCGACCCCATGGACTGTAGCCCACCAGGCTCCTCTGTCCATGGGGGTTCTCCAGGCAAGAATACTGGACTGGGTTGCCATGCCCTCTTCCAGGAGATCTTTCCAACCCCAGATATTGAACCCAGGCCTCCCGCACTCAGGCAGATTCTTTACCAGCTGAGCCACCAGGGAAGTCTTCACAGATTATAAACTCCTGCTAAACAGAGCGGAGGAGAAGGCAATGGCACCCCACTCCAGTACTCTTGCCTGGAAAATCCCATGGATGGAGGAGCCTGGTAGGCTGCAGTCCATGGGGTTGCTAAGAGTCGGACACTACTGAGCATCTTCACTTTCACTTTTTATTTTCTTGCATTGGAGAAGGAAATGGCAACCCATTCCAGTGTTCTTGCCTAGAGAATCCCAGGGACAGGGGAGCCTGGTGGGCTGCCGTCTGTGGGGTCACACAGAGTTGGACACAACTGAAGCAACTTAGCAGCAGTAACAAACAAAGCAGGTGAGCTAGAAACTACAGTCAGCTTGCCCTACAAAGAAAGGTTCAGACAGTGTCACGTGTCACATGAGCTCCAAGTCAGTGGGAACCCAGAGCGAAGCCAGCAGCCAGGTGGGAGGATGTGGGTCGATTGTGGATGAGAAAGGTGAAAACAGTTCCTGCCTCCATCCCTGGGCTGGACCTCTGGGAGGTCAGGAATCCAGTGGTTTGGTGCCTGGGAGTTAGAAAAAAAAATACAAATGACCTTGTTCACAAAACAGAAACAGACTCACAGATTTAGAGAAGAAATTTACCAGGAGGGGAAGGGTGGGGAAGAAGACTAGATTGGGAGTTTGGGACTGACACAAGCATACCACTATATATAAAATAGATAACCAGCAAGAACCTACTGTATAGCACAGGGAACTCTGCTCAATATTCAGTAATAACCCAATGAGAAAAGAATAGATATGTGTATGTGCATAACTGAATCACTTTGCTGTACACCTGAAAAGAACACAACACTGTTAACCAACTATCAGTTCAGTTCAGTGCAGTTCACTTGCTCAGTCCTGTCTGACTCTTTGCGACACCATGGACTGCAGCACCCTAGGCCTCCCTGTCCATCACCAACTCCCGGAGTTTACTCAACCTCATGTTCATTGAGTCAGTAATGCCGTCCAACCATCTCATCCTCTGTCGTCCCCTTCTCCTCCTGCCCTCAATCTTTCCCAGCATCAAGGTCTTTTCCTGTGAGTTAGCTCTTCACATCAGGTGGCCAAAGTATTGGAATTTCAGCTTCAGCATCAGTCCTTCCAATGAACATTCAGGACTGATTTCCTTTAGGATGAACTAGTTGGATCTCCTTGCAGTCCAAGTGACGCTCAAGGGTCTTCTCCAACACCACAGTTCAAAAGCATTAATTCTTCGGCGCTCAGCTTTCTTTATAGTCCAACTCTCACATCCATATGTGACTACTGGTAAAACCATAGCCTTGACTAGAAGGACCTTTGTTGCCAAAGTAATGTCTCTGCTTTTTAATATGCTATCTAGGTTGGTCATAACTTTCCTTCCAAGGAGTAAGCATCTTCTAATTTCATGGCTGCAATCACCATCTAGTGATTTTGGAGCCCCAAAAATAAAGTCAGTCATTGTTTCCACTGTTTCCCCATCTATTTCCCATGAAGTGATGGGACTGGATGCCATGATTTTCGTTTTCTGAATGTTGAGCTTTAAGCCAACTTTTTCACTCTCCTCTTTCACTTTCATCAAGATGCTCTTTAGTTCCTCTTCACTTTCTGCCATAAGGGTGGTGTCATCTGCATATCTGAGGTTATTGATCTGTCTCCTGGCAATCTTGATTCCAGCTTGTGCTTCCTCTAGCCCAGCATT
The DNA here is from genome assembly GCA_006408675.1 of Madoqua kirkii. Classification (NCBI taxonomy): domain Eukaryota; kingdom Metazoa; phylum Chordata; class Mammalia; order Artiodactyla; family Bovidae; genus Madoqua; species Madoqua kirkii. Next base: position 251 of record SJYC01022253.1, on the reverse strand, counting down.
TCTCATGATGTACTCTGCATATAAGTTAAATAACAATATATAACCTTGACGTACTCCTTTTCCTATTTGGAACCAGTGTGTTGTTCCATGTCCAGTTCTAACGGTTGCTTCTTGACCTGCATACAGATTTCTGAAGAGGCGGTCACATGGTCTGGTATTCCCATCTCTTGAAGAATTTTCCAGTTTTTTGTGATCCAAGCAGTCAAAGACTTTGGCATAGTCAATAAAGCAGAAGTAGATGTTTTTCTGAA
>SJYC01022251.1:0-21853 GCA_006408675.1 Madoqua kirkii | reverse complement strand
TGATCTTTCCCAGCATCTGGGGCTTTTCCAATGAGTCAGTTCTTCACATCAAGTGGTCAAAGTATTGGAGTTTCAGCTTTAGCATCAGTCCTTCCAATGGATATTCAGGTCTGATTTCCTTTAGAATTGACTGGCTTGATCTCCTTGCATTCCAAGGGACTCTCAAGAGTCTTCTCCAACACCGCAGTTCAAAAGCATCACTTCTTCAGTGCTCAGCTTTATTTATGGCCCAACTCTCACGTCCATCCATGACTACTGGAAAAACCATGGCTTTGACTAGATGCACCTTTGTCAGCAAAGTAATGTCTCTGCTTTTTAATATGCTGTCTAGATTGGTCATAGCTTCTCTTCCAAGGAGCAAGCATCTTTTAATTTCATTGCTGCAGTCACTATCTGCAGTGATTTTGGAGCCCAAGAAAATAAAGTCTCTCACTGTTTCCATTGTTTCCCCATCTATTTGCCATGGAGTGATGGGACCAGATGCCATGATCTTCTTTTGCTGAATGTTGAGCTTTAAGCCAACTTTTTCACTCTCTTGTTTCACTTTCATCAAGAGGTTCTTTAGTTTCTTTTCACTTTCTCCAATAAGGGTGGTGTCATCTGCATATCTGAGGTCATTGATATTTCTCCCGGCAATCTTGATTCCAGCTTGTGCTTCATCCAGCCCAGCATTTCACATAATGTACTCTGCATATAAGTTAAATAAGCAGGGTGACAGTATACAGCCTTGATGTCCTCCTTTCCTGATTTGAAACCAGTCTGTTGTTCCACATCCAGTTCTAACTGTTGCTTCTTGACTTACATACAGATTTCTCAAGAGGCAAGTCAGGTGATCTGGTACTCCTGTCTCTTTCAGAATTTTCCACAATTTATTGTGATCCACACAGTCAAAGCCTTTGGCATAGTCAATAAAACAGTAGTAGATGTTTTTCTGGCTCTCTTACTTTTTCAGTGATCCAATGGATGTTGACAATTTGATCTCTGGTTCTTTTGCCTTTTCTAAATCTATCTTGAACATCCAGAAGTTCATAGTTCACGTACCTTGAAGCCTGGCTTGGAGAATTTTGAGCATTACTTTGCTAGTGTGTGAGATGAGTGCAGTTGTGTGGTAGTTTGAGCATTCTTTGGCATTGCCTTTCTTTGGAATTGGAATGAAAACTGACCTTTTCCAGTCCTGTGGCCACTGCTGAGTCTTCCAAATTTGCTGGCGTATTGAGTGTAGCACTTTAATGGCATCATCTTTTAGGATATGAAGCAGCTCAACTGGAATTCCATTACCTGCACTAGCTTTGTTCGTGGTGATGCTTCCTAAGGCCCCCTTGACTTCATGTTCCAGGACGTGTGGCTCTAGATGGGTGATCACACCGTCATGGTTATCTGGGTCATGAAGATACTTTTTGATATAATTCTTCTGTGTGAAATCTATGCAAGTGAAGCTATAAGGCCCCTTTTTCAGTCAGGGTGCTCATACCAAAAGAAACAATGGAATTGCCCCTCTAGTTGGCTCATTTAATTTACTTACTTTTGAGAATAATCATAGATACCTTCCTGTGCTTACCTCTCTGAATATGATTTTTTTTTAAACATTTCTACCTTTTCCAGCTTTGTTCTAGGCACATCTTCATTTCTTTTCTTCTATATTCTGTTCAGTGGTAGGAAATAATTTTGGAAGTGAAAACCCCTCACAATTCATGGGAAGGAAGCAAAAGACCAGTTTTAGCCATCACTCTTTCTGACAGAACACTAAAGAGACAGAGTTCCTTTATATATTTAGTCTATTAAGAACTGTTAAATTCATCCCCTTATTGCAAAGAATAATCCTCTTTAGGAAAAGCCTCCATGACAACTTGAGTGTAGCCATTATTCTTCACCATGGATGTTTGGGAGTTTTCCACTGGATACAACATTCCAGTCATAGGGAGGTGCAGAAATAGTGCTTAGCAGCTCACTCCTGTTTCACTCCTAGTACATGCACGTACTGAAGAAGGACTGGCTGCAGAATGGGGTTAGGTTATAAACGAGGGTAAGAGACGCAGGTTAGACGCTAGTTCACATCATCTCATCTTAGACATCATCTTATCTCGGCTTCTCCCATTGTTAGTGAAGCCCAGGTGATGAGATCAACTGTGTGTAGCCATGCAACCATGCACAGCACTCACCCTTCCATGAGGTTTGTGAGCCCAAGAAGTAGTCCTCCTTCTGCAGCCTCTGTGGGGCAGTGTTCTCTTTCCTTTCCTTCCAATTTAGGGGGAACCCTGTAAGAGAGCTTTCTTTGTGTCCTCCAGAAACAGTAAAACTAGTGGGGGAAAATGGCTTGATAATTTATCTATTTATAATCACTAAAAAGTGAGAAGCCGAGGATTGTTTCCTTTTTTAAAAAACTTAAAAATTGAGGTATAGTTTATCTACAAAATTATGTAAGTTTCAGGTGAACAACATAGCAATTCACAATTTTTAAAAGTTTTTTTCCATTTATAGTTATTATAAAGCATTGGCTATATTCCCTGTGCTATCCAGTATATCCTTGGAGCTTATTTATTTTGTACAATAGTTTGTACCTTTTAATACCCTGTCCCTATCTTGCCTCTCCTCACTTCTCTCTTTCCACTGATAACTACTAATTTGTTCTTGATATCTGTGTCTGTTTCTTTTTCTGTTATATTCACTGTAAGAAAAGTTTGTTGTACTTTGTTGTACAAAAGTTTGTTGTATTTACTCTTGGATTCCACATAAGTAATATCATACAGTATTTGTCTTTGTCTGACTTATTTTACTAAACATAATACCATCCAGGTTCATCCATGTTGTTGCAAATGGCAAAATTTCATTCTGTTTTCATGGCTGAACAGTATTCCATTGTGTGTTTTTCTCTGTGTGTCTTTGTGCAGGATACAGTGTACATACGCTATATTGTCTTTGTCCATTCATCTGTTGATGAACACTGAAGTTGCTTCCATAATCTTGGCAGTTAGAAACAATGCTATTATGAACGTTGGGTGCATGTACCTTTTCAAATTACTGTTTTGATTTTTTTTTCAGATATCACTGAGGAGTGTAATTTCTGGTTCATATGATAGCTCTCCCACATGGCAGTGGATTCTTTACCAGCTGAGCCGCAGGGGAAGCCCAAGAATACTGGACTGTATAGTCTATGGGGTCACAAAGAGTTGGACACGACTGAGCGACCTTCACTTTCACTTTTCAGTTTCACGGTAGCTCTAATTGAGTTTCTTGAGAAACCTCCATAGTGTTTTCCACAGTGGCTTCACCAATTTACACCCCACCAACAGTACAGGTGTGTTCCCTTTTCTCCAGCCCACTTCAGCATTTATTGCTTGTAGACTTCTTGATGACAGCCTCATTGCTAGGTGTTATTAGGTGTCACCACACTGCGGTTCTAGTGTGTGCATTTCTCTGATGATTTTTGATGTTGAGCATCTTTTCGTGTGCCTGTTGTCCATCTGTGTCTTGTTTGGGACAATGTCTATTCAGGTCTTCTGTCCATTTAATCAGGTTGTAGAAAGGCTGGGGAGCAGAAGGGGCATGATTTTTGTAGAGCCTGACTTTGCTCTCTATTTTTCCCTGTCCTGTAAGTGGTAGACACCTCATAAATGGTTTCTAGACTTCTTTCCGAAATTTTTCCTACCATTTGGAGAGGTCAGAGGATATAATGTCCTGGGGGCCTCTTTGGGTTGCCAGGATTTCTGCAGTGATGAAGATAATAATTGGGTTAGGATTTTACAGCAGAGCTTAGGGAAGATATTTTCAAAAAAGTGTTCTCACATATTTTCTAATTATGATGAATTTGTTAAAGAAATTCTAGTTCATTAGGTACTGTCAGTGATGTGATATATTTGATTTGTGACAAGCCAAAATCAGAATTTCTTACACTGATGCATTTTGGAAATGGATAATGCAGAGTACTCATTATGGACGCACGTAGCATATCATCAGCCTGTAATTGTGTCCATCAGCAACAACTTACATGTGACGCCCTGTCAGTCCTGTTGATAAGGAAAACCACTTGGTGGAGATTTGGTCAATTAGGTTTGAGTTGTTGGAATTTGTTGATTCTGTTAAACAGTAACAAGGAAAATAAGTGTTTTATTTAATTTTTTTGCTGGCATATTGAGTGCAGCACTTTCACAGCATCAACTTTTAGGATTTGAAATAGCTCAATTGGAATTCCATCACCTCCACTAGCTTTGTTCATAGTGATGCTTCCTAAGACCCACTTGACTTCACATTCTAGGATGTCTGGCTCTAGGTGAGTGATCACACCATTGTGGTTATCTTGGTCATGAAGATATTTCTTGTACAGTTCTTTTGTGTATTCTTGCCACCTCTTCTTAATATCTTCTGCTTCTGTTAGGTCCAGACCATTTCTGTCCTTTATCAAGCCCATCTTTGCATGAAATGTTCCCTTGGTATCTCTAATAATCTTGAAGAGATTGCTAGTCTTTCCCGTTCTATTGTTTTCCTCTGTTTCTTTGCACTGATCACTGAGGAAGGCTTTCTTATCTCTCCTTGTTGTTCTTTGGAACTCTGCAATCAGATGGGCATATTTTTCCTTTTCTCCTTTGCTTTTGGTTTCTCTTCTTTTCACAGCTATTTGTAAGGCCTCCTCAAATAGCCATTTTGCTTTTTAGCATATAGTATAACCAACTATACTCCAATATAAATTAAAAATGTCAAAAAATGAAAGAAGAGAAAAAGAATTCATGGAAGGGAGGGAGGAAGGAAGTGAAAGGAGAGAAGGCAGGAAAAAAAGGTTGGAAAAAGGAGAGAAGAATGGACCAGAAGGAGAGAAGACAGGAATTTAGGCCCTAGTGAAGGGCTCAGTAACCCCTGACTATCACTCTCCTGCTGTGATATATGCCTTTTTATTTCTCACCGCCCTGTTTTCCACTTTCACTGAAGAGGGGTGAAACAGCTTCCCTAGGGGATGAGAGTAAGAATTTAGGAGGTGGCTTATTTCAAGCAGCCTCCACGTTGGTGATCAGTCAGTGTTGGGTCTCCAGCCTCTCTCCCTCCCTCTTAGCCTTTTGTCTCGGTGTTATTAGCAGCCAGCTCAGAGTGAGGGAGAAGGTGAATGGTGTCTCTTTGTTTTGAGTTCTCCCATCTTTCCCCCCTACCTCCAGTGCGGGAGCTCTGTAATGCCCCCTGAATATTCTTGGAGGTCCCCCAAGCCCACATTTTTCACCCTTCCTCTTGCAACATTTCTCTTTCCTCTGATGGAAGTTCCTGGCAAGCTGTGAGAGGTGGAAAGCGGCCTGACACTCAGGTGTGGAGTGACTGATAACCATTTCCAGGGATCCTTGGGTCAAGGACAACCTGAGAGAAGATGCTTCAGTGACTCAGAGACAGTTCATTTATCTCATTTAGCAGAAAAGGAAACTGAGGCTCCGAGAAATGAAAATTGGATCGTGGTGCACTTGTGGGCACTGGAGCAGATGTGTGTGTGTGTGTGTGTGTGTGTCGGGGAGGAGGCAGCCTGGGTCTGCAGAGAGTTCTAGCTGGTGCCCTGCAGACTGCACTGTGTGGGCAGCCGCCTTCTCCATCTATGGGGAGCCTGGCTCTGGGGAGAGAGGCTTCGGGAAATGGAATGCGGTGAGCTTGTCGGTACAATCTTCACTGTTTCGCTCATCTGCTAAGTCAGGTCCCCAGCAACTTCAAAGCCATCTCCAGTAGCAGATCAGGAGTGGAAAAAGCTCGCACAGGGGTGAGTCACGTTCTGACACTCGCCCACAGCCTGAGGTGCAGTTGGACTCTGTTTTCCCCAAACTGGAGCCCGTGCTTTGCATAGAGGGTTTCACATCTTGGTGACAATGACAACTGGTCCTTGGTCATGAGCATGAAGCCCTCCACCTTGCAAGGACCAGCCACTCACCCGGGATGACCAGGGCAGCAGGTGCTGTTCTCAGGCCCTCTGTGGGCCCCGCAGAACAGCACGGACCAGCAGGAAGCCGATGGCCGGGGACTAGGGCCTGGGCATGTGTTTGGGGCCCCACTGGGAAGTTTCAGCCACAGTCCCTTCTTGGTCACTTATGTTCCCTTATGAATGAGGGGCTGTGGTAGAGAGGAATGAACTTGGGCTTTGGAGTACAACAGCTCTTTATTTTAATTCTGTCCTTGCTAGCCTCACCTCTCTGACCCTCAGCTTCTTCATGTTTATGAGTCAAAATACCACCCACTAGGGTTGTTATAACAGCTCGGTTAAAACACAACTTGCTATAGCCAGACGGAGCAGGCTGTGAAACCCAGATTCACTGCTCAGTGTCATGAACTTAGCCAAGCCTGGACTCGGTTTTCTCCTCTGTAAAATGGGTTGATTCAATAATGGTGTACATTCCAGTGTTTAATTATCATGTGGCACCTATTCACAGTGCAGAGATGCTTCCGCTGTAAGAGTAGAAGCCTTTGATAATTAACTTTAATCATGACACCGTTTATAGTCTCTAGATGTTGGCTTCTGTTAGTAGCAGAGTCTGAATAATTTCAGAATTAAAATAGTAGTCATTTCAGCTGTCCCCCATCCACCAAGCCAACTGCATATTTCTCCAACTGCCTTCATTTTTCTTCATACGCATCTCACCTCTAGCATCTTACATGGTTATTTATGTGTTATTGCCTGGTTCCTCCCACTGGGATGTAAGCTTCGTGAGGGCAGGGGCTTCATTTAGGGCATTGCTACATCCCCCATCTGAGAACCATGCCCAGCACATAGTAGCTGCTCAGTAAACACTTGCATGAATTAATAAATGAAATTAATAACAGATGCAGAGGGGCCAGCATGGTGTGCAGCTCAGAGCAACTCCCCCTACCTGTGTCAGGGACCCATGTCTCCATGCTGCAGAGGACTAAGGGAAGAAGCAAAAGCTTTCGCTTCTGCCCTTGCCATTCATTCCAAAAGTCAGTTCCTGCACAGGGCAACTAGGGAAACCCACGTTTCCCACTGAAACTTGCAGCGGGGAGCCTAAACCAGTTCCTTCTTAATTTAGCAAACAGGAGCTGCCCCACCCCCCTTGTAAAACTTTGGGGGTTGCCCCTTAGAGGAGCCCATCCTCCAATCTCCCCTCTTCTGTCAGCATCTCCCTGGCGGAGGGTGGAGCCTGATGTTGGATGAGAGGCCTGGCTAGGGTGTGGCCCATCGCATCCCAGTGCTACCACTTCATCTCCAGCGTGGGTCTTGAGCCATTTCACTCCACCTCGGAAACAGCCCTGGGTGCCCGTGAAAGTGGCCTGAACCAGACTGACTCAGGCATAGAGTGAGTCATCATAAGGAGACTCCCCCATGCGCTGCTCCTCGGGGAACATGGGGCTCCTTGCAGGCGCTTGACCAGACAGTTCCACGGCTCCTTAACTCAGGCGCGTCATGAGATGGGACCGTGGATTGAACAACAGCTTTGAGGAGGCAAACATGAGCAAGGGGCTCCACTGTGTGAAATGGGCACAGCAAGTTTAAGAGTTTTAGAAATGTCACCGCATGTATCTGCCACATCTCCTAAGCAAAGAAGTCGGGGGAGGCTCACCACTGTTTACCAAAGGCTCCTGTGTTCCATCTGCAAAGCCCTCCCTGGCCATTGGCCCACGGGTCTTTGAACCGTCCCAGGAGCCCTGAGCACGTCGGAGCCGTTATGCTAAATGCCCCTACAAGCAGGCAGGCTTGAAGAGGCTCTGGGGCTTTCCCAGACCCGGCGAGGGTGATCTGAGGCTTACACACCGTGTGAGTGTCTGCCTGGGCCCTTGGCGTCCATGGCCAGAAACCTGGCCTTCCCCCACTGGGGAGCTGAATGAGATCCAGGGAGCATCCCAGGAAGGGGCTTCAGGCTCTGCAGAAGCAGGGCTAACCCCAGGAGGCCTCATCCAAAGCACTAGGAGATGCTCAAAGCAAAGCAACGAAAAATAGAAACTCAAGATGGCCCGACCTGTGGCCCCCAACAGGGGAGAGGGAGACGGGCGTCTGGTTCCTGGGATTCCGGGGAAATGAGAGGCAGATGAAGACAGTTTAGGCTGGGGGGTGGCGAGCAAAGTTCTGATCCAAGCCTCTGAATGGCCACTGAAATTTGGCATCAGTTTTTACCGGTTCTTTTTTCAGTTTTTTTCCAGCAGGTGGTGGTGCCTTGGGCCTCCAGCTAGGAGGCTATTGATGTCCTGAGGGCCCTGGTTTTCTGTCTTGACCCCTGCTCCCTTCCACTCTGCCTTCCTCGTCAGACAAGCTCGGGAAAAAAACAGTAGTACTTCTGCTTTCCATTCTGCAAGACTCTTTCCTTCCCCTTCCCGCTGTTCAGGGAAAATTTAGTCATGGTAGTTGAATGAAAATGTTGCCATCCTCTCTCCTGTTATTTTTTAAGCATTTTTAAAATTGTATCTATTGATTTACCTAGAGGATAGCTGCTTTACAGCATTGTCGTTTTTGCCATACGTCAACATAGATCGGGCATAGTTACACATCTGTCCCTTCCCGCGTGAGTGCCCCCCACTTCCCTCCCCACCCCACCCCTCTCGGTTGTTACAGAGCACCAGCTTTGGGTTCCCTGCATCATACAGCAAGCTCACGCAGGCTATCTGTTTTGCATATGGTAGTGTGTATGTTTCAATGTTACTCTCTCAGATTATCCCACCCTCCTTCCCCCACGGTGTCTTAAAGTCCGTCCTTTCTGTCTGCGTCTCCCTTGCTGCCTTGCACTTGTAGGATCATTTCTTTATTGAGCTCTTACCACATGCCCATGTGCCAGGGAGGAGGGTGACCACTTCCTAAGCATTTCTATATTCAGTCTTCATAACAGGCTGTGAAATAGGTATTATCACTCCCTGTTACAGATTAAGAAACTGAGGCCCAGATATTCCATCTTTGTTCCAGAGTCATTTAACTCTGCACGGCTAGTCCACCTCTCTCAGACTCTAAGCCCCCGGGTTTTGTTTATTTGTTTTTATTTGACATAGCTCCACGTGTGTTACATTGTGTTTCCATTTCTGAATACCCTGCAGGCATGCTCAGAACCTTAGCTTCTGTGGATCACCGTAGCGTTGACCTCCTTGATGCCCTGGACCTTCTGCTCCCTGCCCCCCTCCTTTGATGGGAGGAGCAAAGTCACAATGACTCTTCTCTGGATCTTCGTTCTTATTTGGTTTGGTGTGTTCATTTATGCTGTTTGTTTATATTTCGCATATAAGTGAAATCATGCAGTATTTGTCCCTCTTTGTATGACTTATTTAACTTAGCATAGCCTCAGAATCCGTCCATGTTGTCAGTAATGATAAGATTTCATCCTTTTTATGGCTGAGTAGTATTCCATGGCGTGTGTGTGTGTGTGTGTGTGTGTGTGTGTGTGTGTGTGTGTGTGTGGATATGTGTATATTTCACATCTTCTTTATCGGTTGGTGGCATTTAGGCTGTCTCTGTGTCTCGGGTATTGTAAATAATGCCCACTTCTTGAAATACGTGCAGTTCTTTCTGCCTCCCCCATCCCAGCTGTGCCAACCCCCTCCCATCCCACATAGGGCGGATGGTGCCATTAGACACCTAATCTCAGGACTCTCTTTTGGGTTCAAACACAAACAAAACAGACCCTGGCAGCTTATATTGCAGAATATATAAGCTCGAAAAGGGGCCTGTCTTAGTGTAGCCCAGAGGATCTGACTCATCAAATCTCCTTATCATAGATGCAGCTGGAGATAAGGGAAGATCTGCTTTCTTCCCAGGAAGACAGGCATGAAGACAGGCCCTGTGATTAGATAGGAAGGTAGCGGCTCATTGGGTTACAGAGTAATTGCCATATTCTTCTGACCTTGATAACTGAGATATTTGCTTTCGAGACTGACCTGTGTGTCCCGAACAGGCCCAGGACTGTAGGCTCTGGAAGGAAGGGGTTTCTCGCTCTCTGCCGTGTCTTGTGGAAATTCCAGCAAAATAGCAGAGGGACTTTTGGAACTGGGGGTGGACCCTGGCGGAGAAGCCGATGAGAGAAGCGTGTGTGTTGGATGTCTGCCCTCAGCCGGCTCCCGTTGTTGATTTATCTGTTTCACAGCCATTTTTATTTCAAGCTTGCAAATGGCTCTTGACTGTGGGTGCGATTCACTCTGTCTTGCAAATGTGTGGCTTTGTGGTTGCACATGAGAAAAGTCTGGAAGGGTGTGTGCAAAGCTATTAATAGGGGTTACCCATCAGGATCGCTGGAGTGGATGATGGTGAACATCAGGTTTTGCTTCACGTCCTTATTTTCCTTTGTAGGAGAAGCTGTGCTCCTTTTGTGATAATAACAGACCTGGAGGAGTGGGGAGGGAGAGGAGGAGAAGGAGGGAGGGAGGAAGCGAGAAGAAATGGTAGATGAAAATCCAAGTTTCAGAAGAGTTTTCTCAGCTACTCAAGGCGAGGAGGGCCCCAAGGAAGTGGGATTCTATCAGCAGCTTCACTGGGAGCCTTTCCCTTCCCTCCTTAGCCATCCTGCCTTCTCCCCTGGGGGCGCACAACACTAAGTGACTGCCTGGGACACCTCCAGGACCCAGGGGTCTGTCAGGGCAGACGGGATGTGTTTCTGTCTCCTTCACGCCCATGGAGACATGGGCCACGTTCTGCATGTTGCAGTTTGGTGGCCCCGGACATGCCCTGGTAGTCACAGGCCAAGCCAGGAGACGTGGGCTGACGGGCTTAGGGGACAAAGATCGTCTAGGCTGTGAAATCTGAGTCTCTTAGGTAGAGCGGCAGGAGTCTCTGGACTGAGACTCGACTGCTGAAGGATGTTCACCCTGGCGGACCCCTTCTCCTTCTAGCCAGTGCCCCTCTCACACACAGCACCCAGCCCCACCCACGGGGCCAGGAAGTAAACAAGGGCTTCCCCAGTAGCCCAGATGGCAAACAATCAGCAATGCAGGAGACCCAGCTTCGGTCCCTGGGTGGAGAAGATCCCCTGGAGAAGGGAATGGCAACCCACTCCAGTATTCTTGCCTGGAGAATCCCATGGACAGAGGAGCCTGGCGGGCTGCAGTCCATGGAGTTGCAAAGAATCGGACACGACTGAGCGACTAGCACTTCACTTTCAGAAAGTTAAACAGAACACCTCCAAGCCGAGATTTGGTAAAACCACATACTAAACCCTGGATATTCCTCACAGTTCCAGAAGAACCCAGGTTACTCCCAAAGCATCACAGAGAAGGCTGCTTGATACAGGCTTTCCAAGTCAAGAAAGATGTGAAAAAAATGAAGAAAGGCCAATGCCAGTGTGCCATTCTTGGAACCAAATGGTGCAAACTCAACTAGTCTGGAGGAAAAAAAAACAGACAAGAAAAAATGAAGTGGAAGTGGGCCGCTCCTCGGCCAGTACACCCTTCCTCCCTCTGTGCGCGAGTGAGGCAGCTCAGAGCCGGGAGAGAGGGCCTCTCGGGGCAGGCAGCCTGGCACGGGACAGGAGCTGAGGGGGAGAGCGGGGTTAAGGGGCCCACGAGGCACCACTTAGGGAGCGATCTGTGCCGAAGTGCTGGGCGTTTGGCTTCTGTGCCTTTTGCAGAAAAATAAAATGAAAAGCAGCAGCCGCCTGGGTCTTGGCTGGCGGTCCTGGGACCAGTGGAGCTGGAGCAGTGAGCCGGAGCCTCACAGCTCTGATGCCCAGCACCTGCCAGCGCCGCAGACTTGGCCAGAGCCACTCGGTACCAGCTCCAATCATATCGCAATTCAGTATTTAAACAACGCGACAGGACGCCTTTGGAACCTGACTGGGGGCTGCTCGGGGAGGTAATTTTCCTTTTAGTGGCAGGAGTTGGGAATCTACAGTTTCCTGAAAATAATAGCATTCTGCCCTTCTCTGGAGAAGCCCAGCAAGCGAGCAGTGGAGGGAGACAAACCCACCCAGGCTAGTGGATGACAATGGAAGTGATCTCAGATCCTGAACAGACATGCCTTTGCCTCTGTGGTGAAATGGACTACTCTTCGGGACTGCAGTTCCCGTCTCCAGACTCCAAGTATGAGGACAATAAATTAGTGAGGGCGGTCAGCCTAGGTGCAGAGTGCCGGCGTGCGCAGCTGGCTTAGTTCTTAACCACGTTTATTCAGGGCCCTTTCTAGCTGATTTCTAGCTAGCTTCCTTCTCTCCAAAGCAGCTACAGCCAAAGGCGTCGCAGGGACTCTCTTTGGCCTGTCTCTAACGTCTCCCTTGATTGCAGCTCAGTAACCTTCCCCCTCCCCATAAATGCAGAGTGAGAACGCAGAGGGCAGGGATTGGCCTCGTGTGCAAAGTAGGTGTCTGGACATGTGCACGTCAGATGGAGACTGCACGTTGCCCAGTTCTGTGAAAGAAAGAAAAGGGGGCAGAGGGAGGAAGTTCCAGATTTTCTTAATTCTCTGTTCTGGGTGTTCATTCCTCTTTTGATATTTTTCCATACATTCTGCTAACTGACCACTGATGGCCGGGTGATGGATAATGCCCTTCAAGCGGCCATGTAAGTTGCAGTAATGTCACCAGGCTATTAACCTCTGGATATTTGCATTATCAGTCAATTTCCTAAGTCAGTTGGTGTTAAAGCTGCCACAGAAAATTTTCCATTTTGCAGGAGCCGGGAGTCTCATGGTATGAATTCCCCCAGCATGGAGATAGGGCTGAAATAAATATTTCTCAATTTTCCCCAAAGGTTTTTGTCAGAAGGGAGCAGATGATCTGTACCATGTGCCTGGCCAGGAAGGAAATACTCCAACAGCAGCCCTGTCATTCATGGTCAAAGTTGAGTGCAGGGAGCATCTTTGTAAACAAACCCAGCATCCATTCCTTCTACAGAGGGCGACTTGGATTGGATCTTGTGGCATTGCCATAGGGTCAGTATTAAACTGGAAGCATTTTAGCTTTAGAGAAGCATTACAAGCCTCTTTAAAAAAAATGAAATGTAAGCCCAGATAAAACATTCATGCTCTGTAATAGGAGGCAACTGGCCAAAATCTAGGGCAAAACCATTGACATACAAAAGCCAGCTTGCTTATGAACACACAGGTTCATCACTAGGGTTGCTCACAAGTAAGCAGAAAGGAAGTGCGGGCTGAAGAAGGCTGACCTTCAGGGAGAGCCAGATGGATATTGGAACAGAGAAATGGAGAGCTGGAGAGAATTGCAACCCCAACAAAATGGTCACCTTCTGTGAATCTTCTACAAATAGCCAATAATGGCGATTATGTAACAGGGTGCTGGGAGCAGCTGGCCAGAACCCAGGCACCAGCCCTTGGAGGCCATTGGCTGGACGAGCCCAGCATCACACTGCCTCTACAGAGTTACCTATGATCTGCCTTGGCCTCAGGGTTCCCCTGGGTTGCGGTTTACTGGAACTCACCTGGGCAGCTGGAGCTCAAACCAAATACCAACTTGGGCGTGTAAAGCCTGTTCCGCCCACCCGTCTCCCAGCCTTCTCTGTGCCCAGGGCTAGCGACAGCCTCACCTCCTTCCTGTCAGCCAATCAGCACTTACTTCCTGCTGCTGTCTACACGATATTATTTGCATCAGTGGCCCATCACCCAGAAGACCCCCAAGTTCCCGGAAGGTGGGACTCTTGTCTTTTCTCATCTACCCCTGCTTGGACCACAGAAAGAACACAGATTCCAGAGTCAGAAGAGTCTGGCTTCCTACCTGCTACTTCCCAGCTCTTCAGCTGTCAGCGTACTGGTGTCCACTATTTCTTAAGACTCAGAGCATCCTTCTGAGGGTGAAGGGGTGTGCTTGTGAAAGACAGACATCGGTATGTGTGTGTGTTCAGTCGTGTCTGACACTTTGCGGTCCCCATGAACCATAGGCTGCCAGGCTCCTATGTCCATGGAATTTCCCAGGCAAGAATTCTGGAGTGCGTTGTCACCTCCTCCTCCAGGGACCTTCCTGACTCAGGGATCAGACCCACGTCTCTGGTGTCTCCTGCACTGGCAGGCGGGTTCTTTACCGCTGCGCCACCTGGGAAGCCCCGGACATCAGTAAAGAACCAGGCAATTTCTAGCAGACTTCAGTATTTCAAGATGCCGACGGAAAAGATGTTTTGAAGGGGAGAAAATGCCTATGCAGAATAAAACATACCAGTAAACCAAATGTTACCAAACCCTTGATGATTTCCAGGCTTGATAATGAGCATTTTACCACCTCAGCACATTGCTGGGTCTCTGTGACTCCATGAGACAGATACCCTTTCACTCCCATTTTGCTGAAAAGTAAACTGGGCCTCAAGGAGGGAGTGCCTGGAGCCACACCAGCCATTATATGATGGAACAAGACTTGACTTCAGCTCTGCCTCCCAGAGACCCAACTCCAGCCATCAAGGGCCTTCGTGAATCCAAGGGGGTTTTTTAAGTTAACGCTTTATGTTTTTAAAAAGGCTGAGTCCTTGTTTAGCTAGGGCTTTAGGGACCAAAACTCCCGAACCGTGGCGCAGCTGGTGCGACAATGCCAGGTGTCTTAAATGATCAATGTGGACCTGCGTACGGTCAATTCAGCCACAGTGGTCAGTACTGATTGTCTAGACAGCCTTGTCGATGGGGTCAGGAGGGCCCTCTGTCTTCACGGATACCGAGGCTTGACAGGCTTGGACCTTCCCCTCATTCTGTCAGATTTCATCACCGTCGTCCTCAGAACGAGGGAAACTGAGGCAGCGGCAGGCAGTCTCCTAGCAGACGGCAGGGTTTAGAGGCCAGGGAGGTAGGTCTGCTGCTGCAAAATCCAGTCCAGGATTCACCACAGTAAAGGGTTAGTGGGTCGAAGGGCGGGGTGGGAGGCACCACCCTGTGGAGCTTGTCGGTGTCCTCGGGAAGAAGGTTCCGGCGTCTCTGCAGGCTGTGATCTGAGGGACAGTGTAGACTGATGCCTAGAGCACCAGCAGGTAACACCGGCAGCCTGGTTCTGGCCCTGAGCTCTGTTTCCCCCCGAGCCACGTGACCCTGGGACCGGACCCTAGCCCACTGAGTCTGTTTCTTCATATGAACATAATGGGTAAAACAATGATACCAACCTCAGTTTGTCCCTAAGGAGGCGTTTTCTGGGATGCGAAAGCTTCTGGACTAACCCTGGGAGAACTGGTGCTCTCCAAGCAACCCAGCCCGGAAGGGCTCGGTGAAGGCTGGCAGCCAGGGATGCTGAAATCACGTCCCAGCAAGCTTGGACACGTGGCCAGTGCCCCTGTCTGTCGATGCGTTTTCCTCCCATCACAGTGGACAGAGAAAGCAAGACGTGTTGACCTCGTTACCCCCTCAGGGACCTGCAGGAGGCAGATTCCGTTGTTCCCTGGCTGCCGGAGGCTTTGTATGCGGTCTCACAGCCCTCGGCCACCATGAGCAGAGGCTGCCCAGCCATGGAACAGCAAGGCTGGGGGGACAGGATGGTGGAGGTGACACATCTGCTCGGAAGGGTCCTCAGGACCTCTGCCTGCCCCAGCCTGGCTAAGCTCAGATTGTCCCGTTCCACTGAGGCAGCTCAGCAGACCCGTGCCTTCCTGGTACGTTTCTCTGTGTGTAAATTATACGATGCACCAGAGTGAGTGATCTGCCGGCCACAGTGCTGAGTCACGTGTTCATGTGACCTGTAACTCCCATGCACATCCATCTTGCCCCATGTCTCATGCAAATCCCAGGGATACAAAGATCAGGCGCACAGGTCAGACCCCACAGTCACCCGAGCACAGTCCAGGGGCCAATTTCATGCGCTGTGTTTGAGGTCAACTAGAAGACTTAATTCTGGAAAATGATTCAACATTGGCTAGATAGCGTTGTTGATACTATTTTTTTTTAAGGTGAAGGGGCAGCTGTGGACACTGGCGTGCTTTAACGTCGTTGCTGGCTGCCTCCGGCTGTGATGGCGCGAATGTGGTTGTTTCTTCACTTCTCGTTTCGAGCAGGCGCAGGAACTGTGAGCATCCCACCATCACGTGGAAAGGTGCTGATGTGTCATTTCCAGCCCAGCCCGAAAGCAGAAGTCCAGCCCGTGTCCTCACACTAGGGGACCTGCGCTGAGTCTCCCGTCTAACCTCAGGACAGTCATTCCCGTCGCGGAGACCCCATGGCACCCAGCCCCGGAGTGAGGCCGTCAGGAAGGTCATGCCCTTCCCTCTCGGAGGCCGCTTGTGGAAGGAGCGGGTGATGGGCAGGCCTTGCGGGGGGCAGAGTGACCCCAGCCTGAACCACAGAGTCACCCACAGTCACCAGACTCGCCACACAGCTCTGGTTTATGATTCAGGGGAGGATTTCATCTCAGTGTGGGCTGAGGACATCTACTTTCTCTCTTCCATTCTCAAGTGGAAAAAAAATGTCAGATGTTTGAGGATCCGTGTTTCAGACCAGCGGTTTGGATGGCAGGGTGGGATGTAACTGATACGGAGCAGTCGAGGCCACGGCCGGTTGTACGTGTGGCGATCTTGCATTCTAGGCACTATCCGAAAGGCTTTTTCATGACATAGCACGTTTAATCCTTCTAACAGCCCGTGATGTAGCTGCTTTTCTCATCTCTATTTTACAGAGGCAGAAACTGAGGTATAGAAAGGCTAATTCTTTTTGGGGGGTGGTGGTGGGGGAGGTTGTTTGGGCTTCCCTGGTGACTCGGTGAAAAATCTGCCTGCAGTGTAGGAGACTCCAGTTTGATCTCTGGTGCACAAAGATCCCCTGGAGAAGGAAATGGCTACCCACTCCAGTGTTCTTGCCTGGAGAATCCCATGGACAGAGGAGCCTGGCAGGCTGCAGTCCATGGGGTTACAGAGTCGGACACGACTGAGAGCATACACCTTGCCTCACTTCACTTATTTAAATTAAATAAATTTGATGTGTAACAATGTATAAGTTTAAGGCATACAATGTGTTACTTTGATTACTTATATATGGTAATGTAATTGTGAATAGAACAATACCTATCACATTACATAATTACAGTACAGTATCATCATCTGTGTTCATTATATTGTGCATTAGATATAGTAGTCTTGTTTTTCATTTTTTGAGGAACCTCCATATGTTTTCTGTAGTGCTTGGACCAACTTATGTTCCCACCAGTGCACAGGCATCTTTTCTCCACCTCATCAATACTTGTTAGTCTTTGGTTAGCCATTCTAATAGGCGTGTGGTGCTGTCTCGTTGTGGCTGTGATGTTCCCTTCCCTAGTGATTAGTGATGTTGAGCATCTTTTCATGTGTCCATTGGCCATTTTGATGTCTTCTTTGGAGAAATGTCTATTTTGATCTTCTCATTTTAAAATCAGATTGTTCATTTTGTTGTTGTTACTGAGTTGACTGAGCTCTTTATATATGTTGAATATTAACCCTTTATTCAATATATGGTTTACAAACAATTTCTTCCACTCTGTAGGTTGTCTTTTTATTTTGTGAATAGTTTCTATTGCTATGCTGAAGCTTTCGAGTTTAATGTATCCCATTTGTTTTGTTTTTCTTTTGTTTGTGTTTTGGAAATTATTCCTCCTCCCCAAATTATTGCCAAGACCAATATCAGTGACCAAAGTTGTGTAGTCTGCCCAAGGTCACACAGCTGGCAAATGCAGAGTTGGGTTTTGAACCCATATAGGCTGAGCCCAGCCTGTAATCTCTGTCATACTGAATATCAAAGTTATCTGTGTGGACTGGCCAGCAGGAGATAAACATTAAAATGATGATGATGATGAGAACTGTGCCGACAATCATGTTGGCAGTGAGTACTGGCTGAGCACTTAGTGTATGCCACGAACAGAGCCAGTCGCTTTACCGATGGAATCTCCCAGAAACTGGAGACATCTCTTGTTTCCTTCCTCTCTTTCATCCCACACATCCAGTTCATCAGCAGATCTTACTTAATCTGCCTCTTGATTCCTTGGGAACTCCCTACCTCTCCTCATCTCTGCTAGGAGGCCAAAGGCCATTCCGCGGATGAGGGGCTTACTCTGTTATATGCACCATTATGGAGCCACGCTAAACCTTGCCCATTGCAGGCTCTCAGCAAGTGTGTGTGGTGCATTAATGAAGTGCCTGGTTTCATCATCATGACTGCCTGTAAGGGAGGTGCTCCTGTTGTCTCCACTGGGCCACAGGAGGCAGATTCAGGTTGGGAAGGTGGCTTGCCCGGGTCACGCAGCGATGAGGGGCGAGAGCAGACATTTGACACTTGAATACAGTCCTGCCTGGGAGAGCTGGTCTCATTTCAGGGGAATTTACTCCTTCACAAGAGACCTTGTTCCAGCACAGAGGCCAGCAGGCATGTGACCAGTCTTGACCAGTCATACGCAGCAATCCTAGACTTGGACTTGTCATCAAGGAAACCAAGAAGTGGCGAGAGCAGCCCCCAGCACCCAGGGTGTCTGCGCTGGAGCCCAGGATCCAGGGTCCCCGAGGGCAGGGAAGCACGTTTGGCCCCTGCCTAGGGCCAGGCAGTGGCCGTGAGGAGTTGGTCCTTTAAAGTGAGCCTTCCTTCCACTTCCCCTGCCTGTGTTTTGCGCCCCATTCACTGTCTGGCTCCCCTCAAGGTCCCAAGAGGCCCCATTTCTCTTTCGATAAATTCCTCTCTCTGCTGAAATCTCCCAGAGTCAGCTTCAATTGCTGGTGACCAAGAGCCATGCCTGTAACAGCTCAGATTCAAAGGCATGGCTCATCCAGGGAGCCCCGAGGGTCTAAGTCCTCCAGCTGCCGTGCAGCCCCTCCCAGTGACCCCTGTCCACTTGAGGACCTCCCCTCCTGAAGCCTCACTGATCATCAGCGTGGACCTCAGAGAAAGCCAGGGCTGGGCCCGGGGGAGGGGCACCCCTGGGTCACAGAAACCCTTTCCCACAGGCCCCAGTGTGGGGGGCGGGGCCAGGGGGTACGGGAGAAGCATCCAGAACTCCACTCTTAGTTTGCAAGTTGGTCGGGCTGGAAGCCACAGACCTCGCCTCTGCACTCTTGACCACCATCTGCTGGATGCTCCTTCACTGGATTCTCGCTTACCGAGCCCTCGCATCTCTGCCGCTCGGTGCTGGCGGGAGCTGGCAGGGGCTTATTCATGAACGAGCCCGGAGAGTGGGAACAGTTCACCTGCCCCGCTGACTCTGGGGCTCCTGGGGACCAGCTCTCGGCCCTTGACCGCGACCTTGTTTCTTTGGATGTTCTCCACCAGCCAGAAAGGATATTAGCTGTAATTACTCTTTCCGCACAATCCAAAGGCCGCTCTTGGTACGGAGCTGAGAACCTGCATTGTCTGCAGCACTTAAATTACTGAACGTTGTGCCATCCATTCTGAATGAGTGCTCATTAATGAGCTGGTGGTTCTAGAAACTCCTCTTTGTTATTCAGAGGCCAAGCACCATCCAGGCAGATGCCTGGGAACCCCACTCGTGTGACCTTTGATCTGTCATGGAAAGAGATGGAAAACAAAGCCCATTTATTAACTTTGCTTTTTCCTGACTGATGGTGTGATAGACACAAAATAATCATTTAGTCTCTAGCTTACAAATGCGCTTTTGTCTTGAAACAAAATATATATATATATATAATCCCGGGAGGGTGACGCCTCTCATTCCTGTAGGCTCAATGTTTCAAACCTCTGTTTGTCTCAGAATCTTAATACAGAAAACACCTTAGTTTTTCCTTCTCTCACTGACTCCTCTTTTCAAGTTCTCCCCAAGTTTCAGAATTGAAAAGGCTAGTCCTGAGAATGAAATAGCCAAAAGAAGAAAAAAAGGAAAAAAAAAAATGGGCAAACAGAAATTAAGGATCTAACATGCAAACCTATCAATCCACTCAAATGATTACACGTCAAAAGAAAAGTCAGAGTTCAATTAAAAAAAAAAGAATTTGGAATGGAAAGATGGAAAACAAAAAGTCCCCACTTCCTGCCCATGTGTTATCACACAGATATTGCACAGCAGCGCAGCACCTGAGAGGTCTGACTGCCGGTTAGCCGGCGGCGGGGGCAGCATTGCTGGTTGGAGGGAGGGCTCACATGGAAGCGGGGGTGGGGGCTCGATGCTTCGCAGGCTGACGTTAGTGTCTCTGCAAGGACGCTCTGCCAGGGTGCGACGGGTCACAACCAAATGGATTGCTCCCCAGTGGGCCGGACTCCAGTCAGATTGTCAGGTAAACACAGAAATATTCTGTCTTCGCCTGCCAAGCCTTGTCAAGCGCCTGTATTTGTTATTGCATCTTGGGCCCCACGAGGTTCCCACCCATATTTCTTTATAGAGAAAATGTGAACCATATGCTTTCGCCTTATTTCCACCGAATGTATCCAAGTACCGTTCGAGGCCAGACGTCGTCTTTTGCAAGGAGTGTTTTGAGCGGCTGAGCCTGCTCAGCTTCTTCTTCTCTTTTTTTTTTTCCCTTCCACATTTTGTCATGACTCAAGTAGATTTGACTTTCTGTTACAAAAATAAAAAGAGTCTTTGTTGGATCCCAAGCATGAAGAATTGGATTTTGATTGTCCTAAGTTGTTTTTGTCGTTAATAAATGCTGCTTGTGGCCACATGCAAATGACATCGGGGTCTCACACCCAATCCTGATATTCCTTCCTATGGGTGTGCCTCAGAATCCTTCTCAACGCAGTGCTCCTAGCAGTCCATACAAATCAGTAGGCGTCCTTATCTGCCATGCCAGTGAGAGACGTTTGTTTGATGTTGGTCCTTGTTTGTTTGTTTTTTTACTTTTTTTTCCCCCATTTTTTGACTTCTCTTGTGGCTCAGCTGGTAAAGAATCTGCCTGCAGTGTGGGAGACGCTGGGTTCGATCCCTGGGTTGGGAAGATCCCCTGGAGAAGGGGCAGGCTACCCACTCCTGTATTCTCGCCTGGAGAACTCCATGGACTGTGTAGTGCATGGGGTTGCAGAGAGTGGGACAAGACTGAGCGACTCTCACTTCACTTCATGTTTTTTAGAAGATTTACGTGTTTATTTTTGGCTGTGCTGGGTCTTCCTTGCTGCCCTTGGGCTGTCTCTGGTTGCGGCGGACGCGTTTCTCCTTGCTGCGGGTTCCCTTGTTGTGTAGCACAGAGGTGCGGCGCGTGGGCTCAGTAGCTGTGCTGCGTGGGCTTGCCAAGGAGCAGGTAGTTACTCCACGGCACGTGGGATCTTCCTGGACCAGAGACCAAACCCACGTCCCCTGCGCTGGCGGGCAGATTCTTAACCAGCAGACCACCAGGGAAGCCCTACCTCTTTCTCAGTTTTTAAAACTGAAGTATAGTTGATTTACAATGCTGTGTTAATTCCTGCTATACAGCAAAGTGATTCAGTTATACATCCATTCTTTTTTTTTTTATCTGCTTGTTTTCTTATCATTACGGTGTATCGAAGGATAGTGGACACAGTTCCCTGTGCGATACAGTGGGACCTTGTGTATCCATTCGCTTATATAAAACCCCAACCTCCCATCCCTCCACCAACCCCCACTTCCTTGGCAACCACCAGTCGGATCTCCGCATCCACGATCCTACTGCCGTTTCACAGATGGATTCACCTGGAGAGACACATTTTTAAAGACATGACTGGGCATTGGGTGTGGATAGCAGTGTTTGGGGCAGACCTGTTTCTCCAGGCATTAAAAGTCCCGAGAAACAAAAAGTGAGACAGCTCCCCAGGGAAGAGGCGAGTGAGAGTCCAGCCCCAGTGGGGAGCACCGTGGAGGAGTCGCAGCCTGGGTCACGCTGAGAGCCCCGGTGCTCCCCAAATGGCACACCCTCGGGTAACTCGGGCAGGACCTGCAACTCCCCGCCGCAATCCCACGCCAGGCTCTGAAGCTATCTGCAGCCCCACTATTTATCCGCCCGGCGAGGCACAACACTTACTTATTAAAAACATATCTATCATGGTTAATGACTTGATTTTCCCCTTTAATCCAGTACGAGGACAGGTGTAAAGGGAAGATGAGAGTCAGATGCTGCTGCAATATGCTTCCTGCTCTGAGATGTC